>SJXQ01012299.1:357132-535723 GCA_006408695.1 Aepyceros melampus
TGGGGGGGTGGGAGATAGGCAATAAACAGAGAGTGCTGATTACAAGTCAGACAAGAAAAGAGGCTGTGAAATATTGAGGTTGAAGACCAAAACTTTAGATAGGATGTCCAGGGAAAGATTATCTGGAGAGTGACTTTTCAGTGAAGACTTGAAAGGCATAAGGGAGCCCGATATTTCCACACTTGGGTAGCATCATGCTCAGAAGAAGGAAAAGGAAATGCCTCCAAGGAGGAGCATTTCTGGCTTGTTAAAGACCAACAAGACCAGGAGCAGAGCAAGAGGAGGGGGATACAATAGGGGGGAATGGGGCAGAGGAGACAAATTAGGTAGGTCAGAGTTTGTAGGCTATACTAAGAACTTTGGCTTTTGCTCTGCATTAAAAAACCTGAATCAATATATTTGCAAGATCTGTCTGGTTGCTTCTTGGGAATAGATTACCAAGGGGCAAGGGGCAAGGGGCAAAAGCAGAGAGACCAATTAGAAACTATTTCAATCAACCGGGCAAGAAATGATGAGGCGTAGACCAGAATGGGGGTAATGGGCGTGCTGAGAAGGAACTGGAAAAAAAACAGAAGTAAATAAGTAAGTAAATAAATATTGTGGCCTTTTTTGGGAACTCATAGGATTTCATGACTGACGACTATATGTGTGGTCTGAGTGCAAGAGATGAATCAACGATGACACCAAAGTGTTTTGCCAAAGCAGTGGTAGGGTGATGGAATGATGTCAAGACAAATCTCAAGCTCTGTTGTGTGGGAGACAGCGCCCTTCACAAGCTCCTTCTGCTCTGCTCCCAGCATGTTCCTTCTTGGGTTCTGATCCATTTTCAGTTCTCTGAACTCATCTATGCTCTTTCTTGCCTACAAGCTTGCACACATAGTGTTCCTTCTTCCTATAACACTTCTTAACACCCCTTCTTATTCCCTGAAACTCAGAGGGGACTTATTCTCAACATACGATTGGTAGTGTTCAAAGAATAAATCATTGAATCCGTACCTTAATATTCGAGATAACTGAGGTTTTCCCTAGGCGATTCAGACACTGGAAAGAAGTTTGGCCAAGGCCGAGAGGGAGGAAAAGAGTTGACTTGCAAGGAAATGGATGCCATAGTCACTGAAGGATCTGGGTGAGTGGGCATGGAATAAAGACCGGAGTGCTTTATTCAGATCCCCTATGGGGTCAAGCTGTTCATCTCTCAGTTGTTGGTTATATTGACTAACTCTCTGACTGGAAAATGTCTCAGTCACAGGGAACTTTCTCATCCAAGGTGATGCTTTCTTTCAGAAAGCAGCCTGTGTCCAATGACCACTGATATGAGGTTATGATGGCCAGCTTCCTTGACTCCATTTGGGACAATCTGAGGGGGCTTCCTGGCAGCAGAGCTCCTCATAGGATGGTGGAAGCCTGAGTAGGAACCACCTTGTAGGTTAGTTCCCCTCTGCCCCACCCTGCCTTACTCATTTCCTTGCAATAGCATGTCCTAATAAACCTCCTCCAAGTAACTCCACAGGCTTCCCCAATGGCTCAGTGGGTAAAGAATCTGCCTGCAATGCAGGAGACACAGGAGACATGGGTTCGATCCCTGGATCAGGAAGATCCACTGGATGAGGGAACAATAATCCACTCCAGTATTCTTGCCTGGAAAATTCCATGGACAGAGAAGCCTGGCGGGCTCTAGTACATGGGGGTCGCAAAACATTGGACATGACTGAGTGATAAGCACACTTTATGAAATTCCCAATCTCACTGTTTCCACAGACCTGGACCTAGGACTGGACATACCTTTTCAAAGGATAGTCCATGGTAGACTCTAGCAAGTAGGAACCCTGTGTATCTCAGGGGCTCAGGGAACCATGGAAACTTCAGGAGATAAGCAAGCTATGAAGCTGAGGTCCTAAAAATTGGAAAGGTTCATTTAGTGAAATGATGCAGTATAATTTCATAGAAGATTATTCTATCTGGAGGCTAACAGATGGCTCTGCAGCCAAATTCGGTACTCTACTTCAACAGAGGGATTCTGCTGATGTCACCAGCACTTGAGCTGGTGTTCCAGTGTGGGCTTTTTAAGGCTTTTGGTTGTCTTTTTTTTTTTCCTTCCACAAACAGCCATAGAGCCTCGAGAGTTAATTCAGCCTTGTAGTCACTCCAAGGCCATCTGTTGTTCAAATTAAAATACATATTTTTAACTTTAACCTTTCAATCTCTAAAGTTTTAAACCTTTGCAATAGAAACAGTCATTTTTGCAACAGCTTTTCAGCTTCCTGATTCAGTGACATCAATGAAAGGGTAATGTCAGTTTCGAGGACGTCAGTAAGGAACTTGGCAGGGCTGACATCGGTAGGGGGACCTGGAGAATTTACCAGGCTATTTTCTGTTCTTGCATGACATGGTAACGTGCTCTGCTCTTGTTAGCTGGAGTTAATGGAAACTCTGAATAGATTTCATGAAGGATAATTTAAGAATTCACATTTATTCTGAGACATTAATAAATAAAAAAGGATCTAGAAAAAACACTGCAGAATTTAGGCTCCTTTGTTAGTTTTACTAATCTGTTGGTGTGTTCTAGGGTAGACACCAGAATAAAATGTAACTGAAATGTTAATTTCTTTGTGAATGATTTTTATTCTCTTTTTAAAAAGCATGCATGTTTACTCTAGAAAATATGGAAAATGCAGAAAACTACAAAGATACTCATAATCCTGCTGTCTAGAGATAAATGTTTTTAAGGTCTTGGTATATTGTATTTGTATTTTAAGAGATTAGTTTAAATACCTCCTGAGTGCAGAGATGAGGGGGTCTTTGTAACCTGTGGTGCGTTGTATTTGAAATGAAAGTGAAAGTTGCTCAGTTGTATCCAACTCCTTGCAACCCCATGGACTATACAGTCCATGGAATTCTCCAGGCCAGAATACTGGAGTGGGCAGCCTTTCCCTTCTCCAGGGGATCTTCCCAACCCAGGAATCAAATCCAGGTCTCCTGCACTGCAGACAGATTCTTTACCAGCTGAGCCACAGAGGAAGCCCAAGAATACTGGAGTGGGTAGCCTATCCCTTCTTCAGCAGATCTTCCAACCTAGGAATGGAACTAGGGTCTCCTGCATTGCAGGGGATTCTTTACCAACTGAGCTATCAGGAAAAGATTTGAAGATGCTATTGCTAATCCCTGACTAAAGAGGGCATATGTCTTGAATCTATTTTATCTTATTTCTTCCAAATACCACATCCACCAAAATTCATGATTCTCTGTGCCATTCCATCTACTTCACCTGCAAAAAATGGATAAATTTTTTATAACTATTTGAAACTACATGAATTAAATTGCTCTACTAACATTCTTAGTTCAATTGAATTCAGCGACCCTTTTTACTTACAATAGTTACTATGTATTTTGTGCTGTGCTAGGTGAAGTGTAAGAATGGAGAGGGATAAGGAGATACAAGTTTTATTTGTATTTTATTTTTATTTATTTATTTTTTGTGGAAACAGTGACAGATTTTATTTTCTTGGGCTCCAAAATCACTGCTAATGGTGACTGCAAGCCATGAAATTAAAAGACACTTGCTCCTTGGAAGGAAAACTATGGCAAACCTAGATAGCATATTAAAAAACAAAGACATCACTTTGCCGACAAAGGTCTGTATAGTCAAAACTATGATTTTTCCAGTAGTCGTGTACAGATGTGAAAGTTGGACCATAAAGAAGGTGGAGTGCCAAAGAATGGATGCTTTTGAATTGTGGTGCTGGAGAAGACTCTCGAGAGTCTCTAGGACTGCAAGGAGATCAAGCCAGCCAATCCTTAAAGGATATCAACCCTGAATACTCATTGGTAGGATTGTTGCCGAAGCTGAAGCTCCAGTACTTCGGCCACCTTAAGCGAACAGTTGACTCATTGGAAAAGACCCTGATTCAGGTAAAGAAAGAAGGAAAAAGGAGAAGAGGACAGCAGAGGATGAGGTGGTTAGATAGCATCACCAACTCAATGGACATGAATCTGAGCAAACTCTGGGAGACAGTGAAGGACAGGGAAGCCTGGCATACTGCAGTTCATGGGGTTGTGAAGAGTCTGACATGATTTAGCAACTGAACAACACAAGATACAAATGTGAAGACCACACAGTTTCTGACTTTGGAAGCTCATAAGTATTCATTCATGCAACAAATATTGATTGAACACTTACTATATACCAGGTATTGTCCTAAACACTGCTGCTGCTGCTAAGTCGCTTCAGTCAGGTCTGACTCTGTGCGACCACATAGACGGCAGCCCACCAGGCTCCCCCATCCCTGGGATTCTCCAGGCAAGAACACTGGAATGGGTTGCCATTTCCTTCTCCAATGCATGAAAGTGAAGAGTGAAAGTGAAGTCGCTCAGTCGTGTCTGACTCTTCGCGACCCCACGGACTGCAGCCTACCAGGCTCCTCTGTCCATGGGATTTCCCAGGCAAGAGTACTGGAGTGGGGTGTCATTGCCTTCTCCTGTCCTAAACACTAGCAATATAATAAAGAAAAATAAGAATGATGTTCCCACCTCCATGGGGCTTACCTTCTATTGGAATAGGCAAAATAATGCATCAGTAGGTGAGATTATTTCAATATATGCATATTAATGATGTTTTTTGTTTTCTGTACCTTATGATTTTTTTCTTTTAAAATTGATTAATTTTTATTTAGGTATAATTGACTTATATGATCTTATTAGTTTCAAGGGTACTACATAATGATTTATTATTTGTATATATTGTAATGATCACCATAATAAATCTCATTACCATTTGTCATCACAAGTATACAAAATTTTTCTTTCTTGGGATGAAAATATTTAAGATCTACTCTCAGCAACTTCAAGTATCTATTCAGTTCAGTTCAGTTCAGTTGCTCAGTCATGTCCGACTCTTTGTGACCCCATGAATCGCAGCATGCCAGGCCTCCCTGTCCATCACCAACTCACGGAGTTCACTCAGACTCACATCCGTTGAGTCAGTGATGCCATCCAGCCATCTCATCCTCAGTCGTCCCCTTCTCCTCCTGCCCCCAATCCCTCCCAGCATCAGAGTCTTTTCCAATGAGTCAACTCTTCCCATGAGGTGGCCAAAGTACTGGAGTCTCAGCTTAGCATCATTCCTTCCAAAGAAATTCCAGGGCTGATCTCCTTCAGTCCAGGGGACTCTCAAGAGTCTTCTCCAACACCACAGTTCAAAAGCATCAATTCTTCTGCACTCAGCCTTCTTCACAGTCCAACTCTCACATCCATACATGACCACAGGAAAAACCATAGCCTTGCCTAGACGGACCTTAGTCGGCAAAGTAATGTCTCTGCTTTTGAATATACTATCTAGGTTGGTCATAACTTTCCTTCCAAGGAGTAAGCCTCTTTTAATTTCATGGCTGCAATCACCATCTGCAGTGATTTTGGAGCCCAAAAAAAAAAAATTCTGACATTGTTTCCACTGTTTCCCCATCTATTTCCCATGAAGTGATGGGACCAGATGCCATGATCTTCGTTTTCTGAATGTTGAGCTTTAAGCCAACTTTTTCCACTCTCCACTGTCACTTTCATCAAGAGGCTCTTTAGTTCCTCTATTATATCTATTACAGTATTATTAAATATAGTCACCATGCTCTACATGATATTCCCAAGACTATTTATTTTATAACTGGACATTGGTATCTTTTTTTTTTTTTTGGATGCGAACCATTTTAAAGTCTTTATTGAATTTGTTACAATATTACTTCCTTTTCTTTTTTTTCCTGGAGTGGCAGGAAATTTTTTCCTGAAATGGCAACCCACTCTAGTATTCTTGCCTGGACTTGGCCATGAGGCACGTGAGATCTTAGCTTACTCCCTGCATTCGAAGGTGAAATTTTCATCTGGTACCTGGAAGTCCCTGGTACCTTATCTTATGGTGTTGTAATAAAAATCACTCAGTGTAGTATCTTAAAAATCACTCAGTCATCTCCAGAAATTAAAATTATTGAGACACGGTGATAAGGGCTATGAAAGTAATAAAAATAGAGGTGTTACAGAAAAACCGGAGGTGTGCCACTTGAGACTGACAATAAGGAAATATTTCGCTGCTGCTGCTAGGTTGCTCAATTGCGTCTGACTCTTTGTGACTCTATGGACTGTAGCCTGCAGGCTCCTCTGTCCATGGGATTCTCCAGTCAAGAATACTGGAGTGGGTTGCCATTTCCTCCTCCAGAAATATTTTGCTAAGAAGGTGTCATTTGTTATCGAGGAGTCAGTCAGCAGAGAATATTTAGAATATACTGTATAGTACAGGGAACTCTGCTTAATGCGCTGTGGTGACCTAAATGGGAAGGAAGTCTGAAAGGGAGGGGATATGTGTATATTTGGGTTTCCCTGGTGGCTCAGTGGTGAAGAATCTGCCTGCAACGCAAAAGAGGCAGGTTTGATCCGTGGCTCAGGACAATCTCCTGGAGAAGGAAATGGCAACCCACCCCAGTATTCTTGCCTGAAAATTCCTAAGGACAGAGGAGCCTGTGGCCTACAGTGTGTGGGGTCACAAACATGACTTAGCGACTAAACAACAATGACAAATATGTATATGCATGACTGGTTCATTTTGCTGTACAGTAGAAACTAACTCAATGTTGTAAACTGACTATACTCCTATAAAAGTTGATTTTAAAAAAAAGAAAAGATTGCAAGTGTAAATATCCTGAGGCAAGACAAGCTTTACTTCCCTTGAACAGGAAGGCCTGGCTGGCAGCCTGGCTGGCTGGGGCAGAGTGAGACAGGAAGAGGTGGGAGGGGAAGTGGGGCAAAGTTCATGGAGGGCCTTGGACCGGGCGGGCCATATAGACACGCATGTAAGTGTTCCCATGTATTGCGAACAGTGCATGATATTTGCACTTGCCTCAAAGTCTTTGCAGGTACTGCTGCTGCTGCTGCTAAGTCGCTTCAGTTGTGTCCAATTCTGTGCGACCCCAGAGACGGCAGCCCACCAGGCTCCACCGTCCCTGGGATTCTCCAGGCACGAACACTGGAGTGGGTTGCCATTTCTACTAGTGAACCTAAAGGTTTGGATCTCGGGTGCAATTCCAGGAGCCAGGGTAGCAAGGAGAGGGACAGTTCTAAGTGAATGCATGTGGTGGTGGTGCTGCTGCTGCTAAGTCGCTTTATTCGTGTCCGATCTGTGCGACCCCATGGACTGCAGCCCACCAGGCTCCTCTGTCCATGGGATTCTCCAGGCAAGAGTACTGGAGTGGGGTGCCATTGCCTTCTCCGATGCATTTAGTAGCAGTCCTTAAATCTTACTCTGGCCTTTCTCTTATATTTCTTGCAAAGTGGGTCTTTGTAAACTGAGAGAGGATCACTGTCATCCAGCCGTGCTGAGTGAAATTATAAATGCTATGATGTGTGCATAAAAAGGGCAAGAACCAAGTGCTAGGTGCAATCCCCGTGTGAGTCAAGGGCGGAGGAGGAGTGGTTTTCTTTAATAAAGTTTTCGTTGAAGCTCAGCTTACCAACTCTTGGGTTCAGAGCCTGCATGTGAATCAAATTCCCCAGCTAGGCTTGAATCCTGATTAGAATGACAGCTAACTGGCTTAGTCCTCACAGTTTTTTAAAATCATACACCAAGAGGTCATAGCCACCTTTTTGGTTTAGAATGACATGACTGTGTTTTCATTTACCTATGAAGGTCATAAGAATATTTAATTTCTAGATTCAGAAAACAGATTCCAAATATTATACAGAAAATTTTCATCTGAATTCCTCTTCTCCCATAACACAAAATATTTTCTTTTGAGCCATGCTTGGGTTGCAGATTTTCACATGAGAGGGTATGGTGGGGAATAGTTTATTAATGACAATAAATGGGTAAGGGTGCCACAGCTTAATACTTTTATTAGTAGTAAAACTTGGTTTTGTAGCTGCTATTGTTTTCCCCACTTTATAGACGAGAAAATTGAGACTCAAAGAGTTTAAACTGCCCAAGACCAAACAAGTAGTGTAGCCCTGGACACTTGGTGGAACTGCCTTCAGTCAGGTATGTTTGCCTCTAGCCTGTGTCTCCCACCACAAAGTCTCCCAGGGCTGGTTTAACCACCCGCCCCAGAAGAGCAGGCCCGCCTCACCTCACACAGGTGTGGGTAGGAACTGAGAAGCCCAATCAGGTTTGCCAAAGACTCTACAGGTGGCAATTACAAAAGAGATAAAAGGAAGCCACGCACTGGGCTGCACCCACTCACGGGCAGACCTCACCTCAGAGGCGAGGCGAAAGGTTCTCCTGGTGCTGAGATACGTGGGAATGCTCCTTCTGGGGACAAGGACTCAGCAGCAACTCCCGGTGAGCTTTCCTTTGTACAGAACTGGGTGAGGGACATGTTTCAAGGTAAAGGAGTTTCCCATTTAGTACAGAAAATAGCACTTTTAAAGTGTTTACAGAAAAGACTAGATCAAGAATATAATATAGTATAATAGACTCTATAACATATTCCCTAATATATTTTATTAATATAGTCTCTATGCATTTTATATATAATGTATTCCATGCATAATTTATTTCCTGTATAATATCAGTTCAGTTCAGTCACGCAGTCGTGTCCGACTCTTTGCGACCCCATGAATTGCAGTACGCCAGGCCTCCCTGTCCATCACCAACTCCCGGAGTTCACTCAGACTCATGTCCACTGAGTCCATGATGTCATCCAGCCATCTCATCCTCGGTCGTCCCTTTCTCCTCCTGCCCCCAATCCCTCCCAGCATCAGGGTCTTTTCCAATGAGTCAACTCTTCGCATAAGGTGGCCAAAGTACTGGAGCTTCAGTTTTAGCATCATTCCTTCCAAAGAAATCCCAGGGTTGATCTCCCTCAGAATGGACTGGTTGGATCTCCTTGAAGTCCAAGGGACTCTCAAGAGTCTTCTCCAACACCACAGTTCAAAAGCATCAATTCTTCTGCACTCAGCCTTCTTCACAGTCCAACTCTCACATCCATACATGACCACAGGAAAAACCATAGCCTTGACTAGATGGACCTTAGTTGGCAAAGTAACGTCTCTGCTTTTGAATATACTATCTAGGTTGGTCGTAACTTTTCTTCCAAGGAGTAAGCGCCTTTTAATTTCATGGCTGCAGTCGCCATCTGCAGTGATTCTGGAGCCCAAAAAAACAAAGTCTGACACTGTTTCTACTGTTTCCCCATCTATTTCCCATGAAGTGATGGGGCCAGATGCCATGATCTTCGTTTTCTGAATGTTGAGCTTTAAGCCAACTTTTCCACTCTCCTCTTTCACTTTCAACAAGAGGCTTTTTAGCTCCTCCTCACTTTCTGCCATAAGGGTGGTGTCATCTGCATATCTGAGATTATTGATATTTCTCCCAGCAATCTTGATTCCAGCTTGTGTTTCTTCCAGTCCAGCATTTCTCATGATGTACTCTGCATATAAGTTAAATAAGCAGGGTGACAATATACAGCCTTGACGTACTCCTTTTCCTATTTGGAACCAGTCTGTTGTTCCATGTCCAGTTCTAACTGTTGCTTCCTGACCTGCATACAGATTTCTCAAGAGGCAGGTCAGGTGGTCTGGTATTCCCATCTCTTTCAGAATTTTCCACAGTTTACTGTGATCCACACAGTCAAAGGCTTTGGCATAGTCAATAAAGCAGAAATAGATGTTTTTCTGGAACTCTCTTGCTTTTTCCATGATCCAGCGGATGTTGGCAATTTGATCTCTGGTTCCTCTGCCTTTTCTAAAACCAGCTTGAACATCAGGGAGTTCACGGTTCACATATTGCTGAAGTCTGGCTTGGAGAATTTNGTTGCTGTCTCAGAACTAGTGGCAGAGATGGTCACAGGGCCTGAGGTGACACAGTGAGCTGCCTTCAGGGGCAGGTGCAATGAGAACCCTGCTTATCAGTCTTCAGCCACATTTTGACCTGCCCATATCCTCACATATCTGATGTCTCTGAAGTCTGGATGTGTCACTTTTGCCTTTTCATAATCTCTAAGGTGAGCCTGAGGGTTGAGGAATTCTTGATTCATCCAGCCAGTTGACCCTTCACTGGAGGATAAGAAAAGGTCATTTACTTGTTCCCTTACCTGTTCCTGCCTAGGGGTGGCCAGCACCTAACTCTGGGCAGAAATGGCTTGATCTCAGATGGCTAAGTGTCTCAGCTTCTTAGAAGGTGTCCAGGAAAAAGGAGACTTCAAAGTCTCCCTTTGAAAGCCAATTCTATGTAAATTTCTCCTGCTTCAATTTAAAACATTTTTTTTAAACTCAGTGACCAGAACTTATAAACTAATTTTTGTGTTCATAGGGGGAAAAAAAAAAACACCACTGGCTAAAATCATGGGGCAGAGGGGGAAATCTCATGAAATAATGGAAAGCACAATCCTGAGTTTCCTGAATGGCCTAATGATCATCCATTCACACTGATGTCCTCCCCTTTCCAGAGAGAATGGACTACAGCATCTCCTCTTAGGTAGCAAAGAGAGCCCACCCCTTGCCCCCCAGAACACCCCAGACTCCTCTATCTGTTTATCTGTGGCTGGCGCCACCTTCCAGCACTCACCAGTGTCCCCAGAGCCTTTTCCCCTGTGGCGTAAACACCTTGGCTGTTATTATTTTCTGTGATTGGTTCAGTGGAGGCTGTGTCAGTCATCTACCCTCAGGCACTATCTGGCTGGCCCATTAGGGTCCCAAGGGAAGCTGAGGCTCCATTGAAGAACAGAAGACACAACACAAGCTTCATCCTGACCTCCAGTCTGTTTCACGTTTGTCCTGAATATCTGTGATGCCAAGGCCTTGGCTGAACCCAGGGGAGCAGGGATGGAAGGACCTTAATCCAGAGGAACCTGTCAATCAGACGGAGGAATGGGATAGAGTTCTAGGACTCAGACAGACTGAGCTATAAGAGTGATGAAACAGAACTCCCTGGTTGCCAGAGGGGCAGGAAGGAACTGTTTCTCAGGGAAGAGAAGAACTGAAGGCAACTCCAGTTGGAAAAAAGGAAGTTGAGTTAGATCGAAGAAAGATGCTCCTGAGCTTACATGGAAGGTTCCAGAACTGAGTTCTTAATTTCAGACTGGGCGAATTGTCCTTGGCCTTTCCTGACCTATTCCTGAGAGTCCATCATGTGCTGATCCAGAATCAGAGATGTCAGGACAGCAAATGTCCTGATCAAAGTTTCCTTGATTGGAGGAATGGTCCTCTTCTACTATTAAAAACAAAACATAAAACGCAAACACACAAACCAAAGACAAAACAAATCAGAAACTTCCAAACCAAACCAAACCACAATGAAACAATCCCCAAACCTCAGGAAAGGCCGTCTTCCTTAAGTTCTCCTGTGCCATCTCCCCAGGCCGCCTTCTTCCCTCCATCCTAGATAACGTCTCCCCAGCTCTTGTTCCAGAAATGCTTTTCTGGAGAAAGCTTTCAGCTCTGGCCCAAAACCCCTGCCAGTACTTGTGACCAGAGCTCTCACTAGCCTTGTTTGTCACCGTGTCTGGTCTCCCAGATTGAGAAGTCCCTGCAGACAGATCAGAAGTTTCTACCCTTGGAACTTCCTTCTGGGCAGACAGCAGAGGACAGAGTAAGGAGGACTCTCTGGAATATCCTTGACCTTGTTCATGTCCTTCTGAAGCAGAACCAGCCTGGACATCTGTTACTCTATTACCCTGGCCCCTCCTCTACGCAAAGAGGCCAGACCCACTGAGAACTTCCACTGGAGATCTGGACAGGGATAACCCCAGTGATTGCAGGGCAGCGAGGGGAGATAAGGCAGCCAAATTACTATAATGCAGGAGATAAGCAGAGCAAATGCAGGGTTCGGGACCATTTTATAGGGAATTCATGGGAGTTCAGGGTGGAAGAGACAAAAATCTCAAAGGGGAGATGGTAATTTCATAAGTGGAGAACCAAGAGGCCCTAGGTGGCCTGAAAGATATTCACGAACTACATATTAGGCTGACTCCAGCCGGCCCAGCCCTCTGACTATTTAAGGACTGAGCAGGGACAGAAAGCCCAGCTGCTCTGCACCCCTCGCCTGTCCACCCAGCAACCTGTGACCTCCACCTCCCAGCCATGAGCCGCCAGTTGAACCTCTATCCCGGTGGGGAGCGCCTGGCCTTCAGCGGCTGCTCTGCCATCATCTCCAGCCGGGTCAGCAGCAGCACCGCCTCATTCCGGGCCAGCGGCGTCAAGGGCACAGCCACCTTCGGCAGCAGGAGCCTCTTCAACTGCGGGGGCGGTCGGCGCCTGGCCCTGAGCTCCGCGGCCGGGCGGGGCGGCTCCACGCTGGGTCCCTGCGCGGCCACGGGTGGTGGCCGCCGGGGAGGCTTCGTGGGCACCGTCTTCGGCAGCGCGGGGCTGGGGCCCGCGTGTCCGTCCGTGTGCCCGCCAGGCGGCATCCCTCAGGTCACTGTCAACAAAAGCCTCCTGTCCCCCCTCAACGTGGAGCTGGACCCAGAGATCCAGAAAGTGCGCGCCCAGGAGCGGGAGCAGATCAAGGCTCTGAACAACAAGTTCGCCTCCTTCATTGACAAGGTTGGTGCTGGAGCGTCTACGGGTCCGTGCCTTGGTGACCAGTGTACATGCGGGTCTCACTCTGCCCCTGCCACTGGCGTGGGAACTTGGGCAAGTTAGTTATGCTCTCTGAATGCCACGGGTGGTGGCCGCCGGGGAGGCTTCGTAGGCACCGTCTTCGGCAGCGCGGGGCTGGGGCCCGCGTGTCCGTCCGTGTGCCCGCCAGGCGGCATCCCTCAGGTCACTGTCAACAAAAGCCTCCTGTCCCCCCTCAACGTGGAGCTGGACCCAGAGATCCAGAAAGTGCGCGCCCAGGAGCGGGAGCAGATCAAGGCTCTGAACAACAAGTTCGCCTCCTTCATTGACAAGGTTGGTGCTGGAGCGTCTACGGGTCCGTGCCTTGGTGACAGTGTACATGCGGGTCTCACTCTGCCCCTGCCACTGGCATGGGAACTTGGGCAAGTTAGTTATGCTCTCTGAACTTCCCTTGCCTCTTGTGTAAAATGGGCACCAGAATAGCTCTAACCCCATAAGGTTATAATGAAGATGAACTGGATGTTTCTAAGGTGCTTAAAACAGTGCCTGGCGTACCTTCACCCAGCCTTTCCCCTTAAAGAGGAGCTTCATTCCTTCCTTGCAGGAAAAGACTCAGGAAAGGGAGGGAGGTGTCAGGGGCAGGAGATGCGTAATGGGCCCCCTGAGGGCTCTCACTACCAAACAGAGAGATGAGTTTGCAGTTCCAGGACAGGGGGTGTCTCGGGACAGGATGCCTTGTGGGTGAGAAAGACCTGGAAGGTAGGAAGTGGGATAAAGATGTAAACCAGGAAGGTTTTTAGAGGAGGTGAGAGGAAAGGGCTAGAACAGTGAAGGTGCTGAGGGGAGAAGATTTGGAAGGAGGGCATGTCAAATTATGTGTGTGTGTGTTGTGTAGGTATGTGTATGTCCAGAAATTGGGGCAACAGAGAAGATGAATCTGGAGTCATAGGCAGTGACCCCGCTGAATGGGAGGAGACAAAGAATGGGCTTCTCTTGTCTCCACCTGGAAAGATCTAGACCATGAGGGATATGATACTAATAAAAGCTGATACTCCTCAGTGGCTAGTGCTGACCCAAGTGGTTCTCATTTATCAACCCGTGATTCAGTGATCACTCTATCTTGCAGAAGCTCAAATTAAGATAGAGGGAAGCTAAGAAATGTGTCAGGGTAACAGAAGAGGCAGCAACAGTAGCCTGTGTCCCTCCCAACTGTATGTGGGAAGAGGAAGTGAAGTATTGGAGGACAGAGGGCAGGAGTGGAAGAAATAACTAAAGACATGGGTAAGAAGAGGAATGTTGGCGTAGCAGAGGCCTGACGTTATTCAGTACAAAAATGAGAAACCTTCCATCAAGTATGAATAGATTTGTAAAGATGTGATTGTTGTTCAGTTGCCGGTCGTGTCCGACTCTTTGCGACCCATGGACTGCAGCACACCAGGCTTCCCTGTCCTTCACTATCTCCCAGAGTTTGCTCAGACTTATGTCTATTGAGTCAGTGATGCTATCTAACCATCTCATCCTCTGTCATCCCCTTCTCCTGTCCTCAATCTTTCCCAGCATCAGGGTCTTTTCCAATGAGTTGGTTCTTTGCAACAGGTGGCCAAAGTATTTGAGCTTCAGCATCAGTTCTTCCAATGAATATTCAGGGTTGATTTCCTTTAGGATTGACTGATTTGATTTCCTTGCTGTCCAAGGGACTCTCAAGAGTCTTTTCCAACACCACAATTCAAAAGCATTAATTCTTTGGCATTCAGTCTTCTTTATGGTCCAGCTCTCATATCTGTACATGGCTACTGGAAGAAGCATAGCTTTGACTATACGTACCTTTGCTGGCAAAGTGATGTCTCTGCTTTTTAAGACGCTGTCTAGGTTTGTCACAGCTTTTCTTCCAAGCATCTTTTAATTTTGTGGCTGCAGTCACTGTCTGCAGTGGTTTTAGAGCCCAAGAAAATAAAATCTGTCACTCTTTCCATTCCCCCCCCCCCCATCTATTTGCCGTGAAGTGACGGAACCGGATGACATGATCTTACTTTTTTGAATGTTGAGTTTAAAGATGTGACAATCTGCTTTCAAATGAAAGAAACAAACCAGGAGCAATTTAGACTGCATGTAAGAAAGAATATGCAAATTACCAGGGTGACTTTCCAGTGCCCTTCCCCAGTCACTATTTCTTCCTGCTTCTCATTTCCCTTCACTCCAAAAACACCAGCATTTATAGCAAAAGATGCTGCCTTAACTACATGGTAAGTCATGGTGGCAGATGATCGACAGCATTGCTTACACCCACTTCCTGATTTCATTTAAAACTGGATCCTGTTTCTTGTCTTAGAGACAAGGTGGGCGTGTCCCTTTGGCTGAATCCACTCTCTGAGGAACCTTGCTCTTTCCTGACTCCCACTGCAGGATGACACCTTCGATTTCTGGGGCCCTGGTCAGACACTACTGAGAGACTTCACTTTCACTTTTCACTTTCATGCATTGGAGAAGGAAATGGCAACCCACTCCAGTGTTCTTGCCTGGAGAATCCCAGGGACAGGGGAGCCTGGTGGGCTACCGTCTATGGGATTGCACAGAGTCGGACACGACTGAAGCGACTTAGCAGTAGCAGCAGCAGTCCTCACTCTTGAGAGGCAAGAGCACTTGGTGGGGGTTTGGGGGCTATGACCAGCTTTGGTTTCCAGGTGAGGTTCCTGGAGCAGCAGAACCAGGTGCTGGGGACCAAGTGGGAGCTGCTGCAGCAGCTGGACCTGAACAACTGTAAGAACAACCTGGAGCCCATCCTCGAGGGCTACACTAGCAACCTGCGGAAGCAGCTGGAGACGCTGTCCGGGGACCGGGTGAGGCTGGACTCGGAGCTGAGGAGCATGCGTGATGTGGTGGAGGACTACAAGAAGAGGTGAGTGGAGAGGTGGAGAAACACCACTGGAAAGTCTTGACTTTGAGGTTATGAGGTTGTGATTTGGAGCCAGCCATTTTGTCTTCTTGAATCCTTTGCTGATACCATTACTACTCTTTCTTGTAAGGGAGGGAGAGAGGTCTAGACAGGATGAAATGTAGGAGGAGAAAAGATCAACCCAAATTGGTGCTCCAAATTGCCCAGGAGATGATGTGCTCGTTTTGAACATTGAAAATGGAAGAATGTGGGGCGGAGGAGAGAATTGTCTCAAAACCAGATGAACAACCCAAATGGCTTTGTAGCACCTCCTGAGTGAGGTTTTCTATAGGAGTTTCCAGGACTCCTATAGAAGGAGACATCCTTCCAATCTCAGAACACATCTTAAAGCTAAACAAAAATGAGTTTTTAAAAGGTGTTTTTTTTTTTTTCATGGTGAGGCATCTCCATGCCGCTGAATTCCACTATTAAAGAGAACAGTTGAGAGCGTGCTTGGATGGGAGATGGTTTCTCCTTCTAAGTTGGACCTATGAGGAAAGAGAGTATGCCTCATGCTTGGTGTGATCTGATATTTTGGCGGTTTGCTTCCAGGTGTTAGGATTTTTGGGGATAGGTGACTTCTTCCATAAGGTGGTGAGGATGGTCAGACCTGGGCTTTTTTTCTTGGTTCACTTTTGATTTGCCCATCCATCTCTACTGAAGTCCCCCTAAAGTGGAACTCTGGCCTGAGCTCTGTATGGAGCCCCTGAAGGTGGCGGTGACAGAGTCCTGGACTTCTGAAAGCACACAGATTGTGGGGACAGGCTTAAAGAACACCTCCAGAGAGCCCCCTCTTTAAATATGTGTACATACTCAAATACAGTTTCCAAAATTTTGGTTCATTTAATTTATAGAAGGCATCTACCATCTAGCTTAATTGGAAATCTAGCTTTCGTTGTGAAAACAGAGAAATAAGAGTTACTTTCTATCAGAAAAAGTGTGGCTTCATATTTAAATTCAAGTAAAAATATAAACATGCACTGAGGACTATTTTAAAATCCACTCAGCAATAAACTAAGGGTGACATCTTGTACAGTATGTTATTGAAAACATTAAAGATTAAAATGATGCAGATTTAACTTAATTAATACATCTATATTCTAAAACAAGATAAATCCATGTACTCTGTCATGGTTTAACTTTTAATTATACTTTTAATCTGTTTTTAAAAATTATATGTTATTTATTAAGTCCATAGTAATGTAAAATGCAATGTTTCTTTATAAATGTTTATGTGTATATTGAACTCTGATATTCAATTTTAGAAGTAAATGATGAGAAGTTATTTATAATACATGAATGTCATCAATTTTGATAACCATCATGATCAAACTTTTCCAATGTATTTTATGAAGTAGAAAGAGATAAGGTGCTAAAAGCTAATTGGTCTTCAATTAGCATAGACTTTTATTTTTGTTAACAGGATGAATATAATGTGATAACATGTAAGATAATATGAGATTAAAATTGTGATGAAAACAACTATTTCATAGTATAACTTGAGAGAAAGGAGTTTTCAATTATCTTTGAATAACACACATAGAATCTGAGATAAATCATATAAGCTATTTTCTGTGTTTTACCCAGTGCAACTAGAAAAATCTGGCAGTCTCAGAAAATGTCCCACTGTTTAAATACTTTAAATAACCCACTTGACTAACCTGTACTACTTCAGCCATCCAACACAACTTTATTTTCTTGGCAGCCAGTGATGTGACTTAGGAAGTAAAAAGCTGAAAAGAATTGCTCAAGTTAATGTGTTATGAAAAATAGCCCTTTTGGGGTCCACAAATCATTTCTTTCCAATGCTCTATTTTGTTTACTCTCACAAATATCCTGTATTACGTTCTTTAAAGAATCCTATTATTCTTTTTAAACAAAGGGCCTCATGGATAGGAGGCAAGGCAAGAGGGGGAAGAGGGAATGTGAGACCCCAGCCCCGCACCCCTTCCCCACCTACCCCTTTTCTGCTTATATATTTATACTCCATCTACAGGCCCCTGGTGGCGGCGGAGAGGTGGGGGGCGGTGTGATGTGTTCTTTGATAATAGTAAGGGATGGAATAGTGAGATCTTTAAGTGAAACGATCAGTGCTGTTGACCCTCCAAGCTACAATATGTGTAAGGAGAATATCTCACCCCCATCCAAGCACCCTATTTCCAAGACCTTGCTTCACTTGTGTAAGAAACAGGCATAACTTACAGAGTGAAGGTGGGAATAGCATTTTGTTTGGTGCCTGCGAGGTTTCTCCTCCGGCTAGGGCTCATACTAAGGTGCCAGCTGGTGGGGAGGGGATGACTTTCGGTTGTCACGAGGAAGGTGGGACAGCAGAACGTGTGTGATGTCTCAATCACAGATGCGTTCCCAAGGAGATACATTTTAGGGTAGCCTGACTACGAGTGAAGGAGCTGCACATTGATTCCTTTAAACCTGTCCTTGTCACACCCCCTTTGAGAAGGCTCTCCGTGCCCTGGGGGAATGTAAAGCGCAGGTTGTGGGTCACTGCCTTGCAGCTTTTGGCACAGAGGGGATTGCTCACTGCTCAGTGACATTTGCAGAACGGAACTGTCCCACTGGTGACGCTCCTTTCTCTTGCCCCGCGCAGGTACGAGGTGGAGATTAACAGACGCACAGCTGCTGAGAATGAGTTTGTGATGCTCAAGAAGGTAAGAGGCGGGTGGGAAGGGCTGCAAGAAGCCTGGGGGCTCCCTAGGCGTCTGGCATGAGGATGTTTGTAGGATGAGGAAAGGGCCCTATGGGTCACTTAGACTCTAGCAGAGATGGCTAGGATTCTAATGTCCCACTCATCTCTTCAAGCCCCTTGCCCGGGCAGTGTGCTGCTTCCAGAAGCTGTCAACTTTAGATCCAGGTGCAGCCGTGGCCCTTGCACAGTGGTTGGTTTGCTCCCAGGGATCGGGCCTCGCAGTGAAGCATGGCGGAAGGGGAGAGAGCAGGGAATTGGGGCTCCTTGTGGCAGGAGGGAGGGCAGGGGGAGAGGCAGGTCCCTCTCTGTGTTCCCCAGGACGTGGACGCTGCCTACATGAACAAGGTCGAGCTCCAGGCCAAGGTGGACTCCTTGACAGATGAGCTCAAGTTCTTGAAGTGCCTCTATGAAGGGGTAAGGACTCTGCTGAGCTCTCTGGTGTGGTCTGTTCCTCTTGCAAGTGGTTTCTGGCCCTTGGCCTGGAAGGTCACATGACTAAAGGTTGGCAGAGAGGCCTTTTGACCTCTGTACTGACCCACAGTGTCACTACAGCTGCCATTTGCTGAGGCCCTACTATGTGCTGAGCAGTAGGGGTAGGCTTTGAGGAGACTGTGATGGAGGAGAAATGATGCCTGTCCTCTAGGAATCATAGTCCGGTAGGGAAAACAGCATGTAAATGAGCTTTGGGAGAGCAGCGGAATGGTGAATTCTGCCTGAGGTGTTGGTGAAGGTTCCAGGAGAAAGGTGAGCAAGATTCCCGTGGGTGCAGGGAAGGGCATGGACTCCAGCCTGAAGGAGCAGAATGAGGGGAGACCTGGAGCTGGAGTGCTAAAGTATGAGGGGCCCGGAGAAGTGGGGGTTCATTGGGACTCTCTAGAGGACCGAGTGCCGCATAAGGAGTTCAGACTGATCCGTGGTGGCTGTTGGTGCAGAGAGAGTGGGTAGTTGGGAGGAGCGCCGCATGTGTGACGGAGAGGGCAGTCCCTTGCTGGGTGGAAAGCTCCATGTTTTCATCTCACACCCACCTGAGCACTGCAGGCCTCTGCTGAAGGCAGAGCTCATGTGCCGAGGAGGGCAGGAAGGGGAAGCAGGGGATTTGCTGGAGAGGATCAAGAAAAGGGACTCCCGCCTTGGGAAACCTTTAACTGACTCCCCTCCCCTAACTGTCCTCTAGGAGATTGCTCAGATCCAGTCCCACATCAGCGACACATCCGTCATCCTGTCCATGGACAACAACCGCGACCTCGACCTGGACAGCATTATCGCCCAGGTCCGCGCCCAGTACGAGGAGATCGCCCTGAAGAGCAAGGCCGAGGCCGAGGCGCTGTACCAGACCAAGGTGAGCTGAGGCCCAGAGCCCACAGCCACCACCCTGTCATCATGCAAGCACGTGTGTACTTGTGCGTGTGCGTGCATGTGTGTTGGGGCTGGGCAGAGACTTCCTGCTTCTTGGAGTTGGGCCTTGTGAAAATGCCTTCCTGTGGTCCAGAGAGATCCACTACAGCCGTGGCAGGTGTTGGGGGCCGTGTGTGGGCTTAGCCCTTCCCCAGCCAAGGCCCTTGCTGACAGCTGAGGCCACATCAGTCACAGCATCAGTGAGATTCTGACGCCGTTTCTGTGGACAGTCCACTATCTCAGCTTTCCTTCTGTTTCCAACTTTGTCAAAACGAGGAAGAAGTTCAGGTTTGAGAAACTGAGGATCCTGTTGAACTGGGGCCGGGTCTTCCTATCCAGAAGGAAAGGGTTGTCTTTCTCCCCCTCCCTCTCCTCTCTTCTCTCTTCCTCTTGTGCCTGTGCTGCTTAGATAAAGAGAATGGTGCCCCATCACTCTCTCTCTCTTCCAACACCCTAAGGGCTGAATTCTCAACTGTCCTGTGCTCTTCATCTCTGTTCCCCAATCTCAGATCCAGGAGCTGCAAGCCACAGCGGGCCAGCACGGGGATGACCTCAAACTCACCAAGGCTGAGATCTCAGATCTCAACCGGATGATCCAGAGGATCCGCTCGGAGATTGGGAACGTGAAGAAGCAGGTGGGTTCTATGAAAGGAGTCAGCCGACAGCACTCATTGGTTTGAGACCAATTATGGTTTGGTACAATCAGTATGAGAGCAGTTGTACCAGACTGTACAAATGAGAAGAGCATCCTGCCCTTACCAGTACCGTGAGGATCTTGCACCAATCTGTATGAAGCTCATTATTAAAAAGGGTAAAACAAGATTTCTCAGGAGAGAACAGTAGGAATCCATACGGAAGGATGTAGCATCCTTCGTTGGGCATCACACTCCCTAAGTGCTGTAGGGCTTCCAAGGGGCTCTGGATGAATGGGGACCCGAGTGAGGCTTCCTGTAGGAGGTGGATTACCTTGGGATGGAAGGCAGAAAGGAGAGGGAAGGGGGTCTGGTGAGGGAACCCACAGGAGCAGTGGATGTGAGGTTGGCATGTGTGCTAGAAGGAAAGACGCCCACCTTGAGCAGCAGGTCCATGATGGGTGGGTGGCAGGGAGCAGGACACCCCTAGGTAGGAATGGGTGGATTATGGGCAGTCTTCAAAGAGGGCAGTGGACCTTAGACCCAGTGCAACTGGTGAAAGGGTTTGGAAATTTCCCATGGTGAATCCGTGCCAGAGGAAGGACAGCCAGCAGTGGATTTTAGAATTTTAGAAGAGAGTGGAGAAGGAAGACCGCCACACTACCCTGACCCGCGCCACACACCCCACCAACACTGGTCTTGGCACGGGGCTCTGCTCAGTGTTTGCCCTTTCCTGTGGTTGTCTGTGGGGGACACTACACTGAACGTAGTCCATAGGAACACAATACGGGGCCACGCTTGTGATTCCAAAGCAAGCAAACTCATGAATCTCCCAAAGTTTGTGGAGTCTGGTGCAAGGATTTAAGGTCTCAGCTTTCTGGGCAGTCAAGTTCCCTATCTCCTTCCTTCCTCTGCCCTGCTTGCGCACGGGCATGTGTGCACACACACACACATACCCCTCCTCCAACAGTGGAAAGAAAAAAGATAGACTGATTAAGAACCTACGGCATTTTTATTTAATCAAATTCTGCATAAATGAAAGAAAAACACAAGGTGTTTGAAGCTACCTTTGGTACCCAATTACTCTATTTATCTGATAAAATGCTCTGTGTACCAGTTTAGGTAAACTTATTACCAGAAAATGACACTTGTGATGAAAAGGCCACCGTGCTTTGGAGGTCAGGGGAGATGTCCTCTTCGGGGAGCCGGTGGGGGTCAATGTTGATGCTTGGTTCCCAAGACGGCTCCTCTTGAGGGCTCTCAGCCAAGGTGCTTCCCAGCCTTTTGACTTCGCCACCAAAGAAACCCACAGTTTGCAGACTCTGCACCGAGTGGCTCCAGAATCCAGCTGCTAATTGTTTCAAAGGAACCAACATTTCAGGTCCTCCTTTCAACTCATGCTGCATTCACAAGACCCAAGCTTCTGGAGTCCCCCAGGTTCACCTGCAGGATCTAGGTCAGTGAGAAAGAACAGAGGACAGTTTGGTGGAATTCGAGTTGTAGAGTTTATTGCATCCTCCCAAATAATTAGGTCTCCACAGTCCTGAGGATGGTGATGCTTTTCCCTGGTTCGATAGCTGGGTCCTAGGTTTTCTGCTGAGGCTGTGAACACTCGCCTGAAACACTGTGGACGCTTGCATGGCTGGGGGCCTGCCTGGCTGAGGACGGTAGCACCACCTGGACAGAAGTGAAAATTTCCATTTGGTCTCGGGACTAGCTGCTGTCCTTGGGTGAAGCAACTTTGACTCCAGAAGAAGGGGACAGATCCTTAGATCCCACCAAAGCCTAACCCAGTGACTGGCAAACGTGCTCATGACTGAAAGGCCCAGGACACCCCTCCATCTGCCCAGCTTCCCCTGGCTGCAGTGCTGAGGCCCACCTGCAGTTTGCTTCTGCAAGTAACACCAAAAGTGAAGTTTGTAAACTAGTAAAGCCTGTTAGTTATGCAAAAGTATTATTGGAAGCTGTTGCCTTGTAGCATGAGTTTCTGTGCAATTTGGGAGGCCAGATCCTCTGTGGGGTAGGTTTATTGGATAGATATTTTATTAATAGGAACTTGATTGGTCCTTTTATTTTTTCACTATTTACAGTATCTCCCAAGATATCTTTTACACTATGGGGCAGAATTAAGGCCAGTGACCCAGAGACTGTTTAGGGTTGGTAGACTTTTTAAGGCTGGCAGAACAGCCGATGTTATAGACTAGGAGGGAGATGACGGAGCCATGTGCCCAGCTGGCCACCTTCTCAGTCAATACCTTTCCTCTCCTCTCTCCCAAGATAAGGACACTCCACCTTTACATGCCATGGCATGAGCTGGACTGAACTGTGCCTGGAGTTGGGGGGAAGGACAGATTCTAGGCATCACCTCTAGTAATGTTCAGAAAATGGGAAAACCAGAAGGACCTCAAAGCATTTACCATCAATCAGGATCAAAAGAAGGGAGGTCTTCTGAGCAGGATCTCAGAGCTATGCTCTGACCCAAAGCACTGAATCCATTTGCCCCTCAGTGCTCCAACCTGGAGATGGCCATCGCCGATGCTGAGCAGCGGGGCGACTGTGCCCTGAAGGACGCCCGGGCCAAGCTGGATGAGCTGGAGGCTGCCCTGCTCCAAGCCAAGGAGGAACTGGCCAGGATGATGCGTGAGTACCAGGAGCTGATGAGCACCAAGCTGGCCCTGGACATGGAGATCGCCACCTACCGCAAGCTGCTGGAGGGCGAGGAGTGCAGGTGAGGGGGAGGATGTCTTTTGTTTGGAGCATTATCTCCGTGCTTTAGTAGCAAGGTTGAGGGCAAACAGTTTGGTTTTGTTCAGGTCCTACTGAGGTGAAACTCTATTAAAATGGTTTTGACGTGGTGCGATAGCAAAGACCAGAGTTAGACAGTAAGAAGGACAGGACTGTAAACATCCCAAAGAGGTGGCAGGGGAGAATTGAAGACATTGAGAAATAGAGTATCCCTGGCCCTTCATGATTCATTCTTGAGGCGAGTGGGAGGGGCAAGACGGTCTCCAAGAGTCACCTAGGTTCAAGGTTGCTCTGGCAAAGCCGGAGGCCCAGCGAGGATGTGAGCTCACTCCTCTTAATTGTCTCAGACCAAAGGCATAGCTGGTCGGAAGCAGGAGCACAATTATCCCACACATCAGATAATCCCAAAGCCACTTTGATGGGGACGCTGACTCCCTGCAGCAGACTTTTTGTCTTAGTTCTCTGTTTCTTGAGAGGTCCCACTCAGGTGTTTGGGAAGAAAGAAGGCTGGGCTGGAGTGGAAGGCACATCTGAGAGGAGAGGCTGATTCACAGAGGCATCTCCCTGGATCGAAGAGGTTTAGGGAGGTTTATCTGATTTTTTCTCTCCCTCTGCAGGATGTCTGGTGAATATCCAAATTCCGTGAGCATCTGTAAGTATCTGCAGTACCTAGTTCTGCCGTTGGTCACCTACCAGAAGTCGAAGTCCCTCTATTTTCATGACACCAAAGAAAAGTTAGAATAACAATAACAGAGTGGATTAAGGGGAGACTTAGGGGCACAAAGAGGGAGCTGGATTTAGTAACCAAGGGGAAAAACAGTATTGTGAAATACTATTTTAATACAGGTTATATGAAAGTATGTACTTTCGTAGAGAGTTCAAATGATATACAACAGTATATAGTCCCAAAGTCTACTGTAAGAATGATACTGATTACATTCCATTTCTTTGAGGCCAGTCCATAAGAGAGGTACTGGATTGAAGGAAGAAGCAGTGAGAGGAGCCTGACCGGCTGAATGATGAAAAAGGCAGAAATAACCTCCTGCAGATTTAAAAGCTAGAGAGAACGCAAGGTTCTATTGTAGGGCACTCCCAGCAGCCCCTGTGTTTAGCAGAAGCATCAGAAGGCCTCCGTGAAATGCCTTTCTTCATCTGGTCCTATCCAGACGGAAATTCACTGATAAAGTCTGCTAGTGCTTACAGTCGGCACTGATAGATCAACATAGAATAATTAGGAAAAGGTCAAATACATGGGGTCAAGTACATGAAAAATGACCAGTGCTGATGAAAACCTCTTAGTAAACTAAAAATAGACAATGGAGAATGTGTCTCCATGTGAAGCCACCCAAGGGGAGAGAACTAAGGGAATGATCAGGATGTCCCAGGAGCCTGAATGAACTGGGTCTTTTCTTGCTGATTGCAGCCGTCATCAGCAACACCAGCGCCGGGGCAGGAGGCACCGGCTTCAGCATGGGCTTTGGTGCCTCGAGCAGTTACAGCTATAAATCCTCAGCGGTGGATGTCAAAACCAAAGGCAGCTGTGGAGGCAGTGAGCTTAAGGATGCTCCTGCCAAAACCTCAGGCAGTAGCTGTGCAACCAAAAAGGCCTCGAGATGAAGGGCAGATGAAGGCTGGCTCACGAGCAGAAAGCTGCAAACCTCACCCATCTTGCCATGTCCTCATCTCCTCTTCTGGGTCCCCTTCCCAAGTCAGGAAGTGCTTCTTCCCTAACCACAGCCTTGGTCCCATCCCTGCTCCTTGTTCCCAGTGGGGTGATGCTCTCATGCAGGGCATCCAGCCACAGGCTCTCTCTCATGACCTCCTCCTTGGGCACCTTTCTCTGGGTCACTGCCCTGTATGCAGAGATTACACACATCCCCAGGATGCTTCTCTGTGACCAGGGGCAAGCCCCTCTGTCCTCGTACCTTTCTGGGTCTTCACAGTCAAGGGGTTCTCATTGTCCTCTGATTGGGGTCATGCCCAGCTCTCTGCTTCTCTGCAATAAATGGTCAATAGCATCTGATTCTCGGTGTTGAATCTGTTGCCTGGCATACTGACATCTGAGTTGCCCCATCCAACTTTTCTTGGTCCAGCTCCTGCTTCCCTCTGGGTCCCTGGTCTGATACGGATCTTTGCCATCTGGTCCTGGCCAGGCAGACATTGGTTGAGAGCTGTTCCTTGTAAACAGCAGAGATTTGTTACAGATTTGCCTCTAGGCAGGCTTGGGCTTCCTGGGCACCTGGGCACTTACTCCAGGTAGGCTACACAATGGCCCTGTGAGATGGGAACAGTCACCCCCCATACAAAGACGCTCAGGCTGCTGTGATCAAGGAGCTGAGTCACCCCAGGACTCTCAGGTGTCTGAGTTTCAGTGCAGCTTCCTGCCCCGCCTCTCAAAATCTCCCACAGTCCCTACAACTGTCCCTTGTTGTCAGAGAGTCGTTCCTTCTTCCTTTCCTCTTCAGTCTCTTGCCAACCCACCTCTATCTTGCTCTCCCACACCAGCCTTGCTTTCCTCTTCTTCCAGCTGATTCTTTTCCATCCTTAAGTTTGAGGCCAGCGCGCCCACCTGCCTGTGTATGCCTCTGAGTCTACTGTGTCCATGGAGCAGTGGCTCACGAGCTTTGGTGAGTCTGGCATCGTCAGGCACAGGGAATACAGGAGTCAGCAAACCGGCACGTAGAGCCTGTGCTTGGGGAGCTCACAGTCTGGTGGGGAGAGTAAAAGTCAGCATTAACAAAGAAACACAGGATATGTCAGGCAGTGATGATTTCTGTGAAGAAAAATTAAATGGAGTAAGAAGAGTGTTCTTTGACGCATGTGTATGCTTCTGTAAGAATGTTTTCTCAGAAGCAGTTGACACAGTCACCTTGAACAAGGAGCTCTTAAAAGCAGAGTCCTCCAGGGCAAGGCCACCTTCCAACGATGAGCCTCATTTGAGGGTGACCTTCAGGGTGCCTGTGACCCCTTCTCCCCCTCATCATTTCCAGTCCTTCCTCCTGGAGGCCAGGACTTTTCCCACCTCAGGACCTTGGCATATGTAACGTCCTATCTTGAGTGCCCATGCCCCATTTCCTGAAAGCCTGCTCATCCTTGGTGGTCCAGCTGAATTGCCACCTCCTACGGCCATGCATTTCATGGTCCCTCCATGTGGACTCCATCAAGTCACAAAAGCATAAATGAGACAGAACATTAGGGTTTGTGGCCAATAACTCCTTGAATCCCCCCCTAGTATAGGCCAGCAAACAGGGCCCAGATGGCTGAACACTCTGCCCACGTCCATAGCCCTGGTGAGCAGCAGAGTGGGGACTGGGGCCCTGCACATCCGTAGCACTGTTCCTGAACCCATGGGACAGTTGAGGCTCTATTTTCCTGGTGTCATGTTAGCTGCCCACAGGTCTGTCCCCTCCCCCACTCCTCAGAGCCCCGTGTTCTGTTCTGGGGCTCTCAGTCTGGCTCCTGGTCAGCACTCAGCATAATGTTTGCACAGGTAAGCGCGGCTTCGTCTCACCCACCTTCACTGGGGAGGAAGAGCTCATGTTACACAAGTGTGTCCTGATGATTTGGCATGCAAGTGATGAAACGCAGTTGTGTTAAGAGATTTGTGTCTTACATTCATCCACGTGTGTGCTATTTATAGAATTTATCAACCAAATTGAGGCACTTCTATTCTGGACATATGCAAAACTGGATCTGCAGAGAGCAGGCAGAAGCCAGCACTGTGTCAGGCACATGCTGTCTTATGTCTGGCATCCTGGCTGAGCGTCATATGTTTTGGCTTTAAATCCTGGCTCTTCTAATGGCTGATTGTAACTGGGTACAAGATCCTGCCCTTGTAAAATGGGGTTGATACAAGCTGGCTTTTGATGAGTGCTTTCTATACGCCAGGTACTACTCAGCACAGTATATCTGGCAACAGTGAATTCTCCCAACAACCCAACAGGTATCTTTGTTATAATGTAGACCTCCCTCATGATATGCTGAGGCTCACAGGGTAGAATAATCCACCCAATGGCACACAGTAAATGGCAGAGTTGGGGGCCCAGCTCTCAGAGTCCAGTCCATGTTTTCCCTGCACAATGCCTCCATACCTGCCAAAGTCCTCACTGTAGAGGAGAGCTGAGCACATGAAAAGGGATAATGCGTGTAATACAGCATCTGGAATACTGTTATTATAATCATCACTGTTAATGCGGGCCTTTGTGTTCACCAGCTGTGCACTGGTCCACGAGCAGTCAATCCAGAGCAGCACTGTGCCCAGAGACCTGACTAGGTGGGCTAAGTGTGGGGCCAGGGCAAACACTGGGTCTATTCATTGATTTTGACACATGTCCCATTCAGTCACCAACTGCTCATTTCTAAGCAGGAAGAGTAACTCCTTGGTGCTGGTATTTTGTGCCTACACTGCCCTCTGCCATCAGCCCCAGGTACTGCACCTTGCAACACTGGAGGGAAGACACTTAAAACCAAGACTGTGTGAGACAACCTTGGTCAGGCTCTGTGCCCACCGCGGAGCTGCCAGCTGGAGGAGATGCTGTTTCGCTCCCTGACATGCCAAGGCAGGCCCCAGCCTCCGTGCTGCCCAGGCCCTGGCTTCTGTCTCCCCTCCTTCTTTCCCATCCCTCCTTTCACACGACTGAGTGGGTGGGTCGGGGCTGTGGTAGTGCCGGGATTGCCACAGCCTGAACCTCTTTACATCTAGTCAGGGAATTCGGGACCTTCCGACAGCTCTTCCTCAATGGGCTGATCCAGGAGTCCTGGGAGGGAGAGTTCCCATCCCTCAGCAGTACTGTGCCCTCGCCTCACCTGTACTATGTCCAGGCTCCCGTCCCGGCTGCAGTGGAAACCCTCTGAGACCGCTCACTCTCTAGGCAAAGGGGCTTGGAGGACGATTTGGGCTTGGAGGCATGGTGAGGCACAGCCAAGGGGCTACAGAAGAAGGAAGGGATCAGAGCTGAACACAGTCTGGGAAGGCTTCCTGGAGGAGGTGAAGGGGACATGACTTGTTGGAGACCGGGAGTGTCTTAGACTTTTTAAGCCACCACTGGAAGCTGCTCTGAGGTTTGAGCTGCGCTTTGCCAGCTGTCTCCTGTTCCCTTCCAGGGCCACTACCACTCCTATTTGTAGGACAAGCTCCCTGCTAAAGGCACTATCCCTCAGCCCTTACACTCACAGTTAGCAAGTGCTACACAGGCCAGCGGAGATGCCGAGGGTCTCCTCTCCTGCAGACCAATTTCCGCCACCCTGCCTCTCCCTCCTCACTTGGCGCACATCCACATCACACCACCATGTAATTCAGTCCTCTTAGAGGTTCATCACTGGAATCCCTCTGTCTTACTTCCAACCCGTCCATCCTCTCTCTCAGAGATTCCAGATCCTTCTGGCTGAGACTCCAGTGCAGCCCCAAGTTCTAATTTAAAGCTACTCCCAACTCACTGGACCCAAAAGAGTCACAGCGTGGTGGCTGCAGGCTGGAGAAGGATCACCCAGTCTGAGGGGACACCTGCTGGCAGCCGGCCGGTCGAGAGTCTGTTTCTTTTGCCGCTCATCATTACGCCTTGGGCAGTTTAGACTCCCTGCTCCTGTTTCCTCACGTGCAAAGTGCTTAGTCGCTCAGTCATGTCCATCTTTTTGTGACCCCATGGACTTGTAGCCCACCAGGCTTCTCCGTCAGTGGGATTTTTCAGGTAAGAACCCTGGAGCGGGTCGCCATTTCCTCCTCTTGGAGGATTGTCCCGACCCAGGGATCAAAACTGCGTCTCCTGCGTCTCCCGCACTGCGAGGCAGATTCTTTACCACGGAGCCACCAGGAAGGCCCCTCCCCATGTGTGAAGTGAAAAAAATAAAGGTGTTTACTTGGTAGGATTGGTGTGAAGATGAAATGTGTTAAAATGTCCTCAGCAAGCCCTCAGCCAGTGATCCTTCCATGTCTACACCTTAGGCATGACTATCAGAGTAGCTTCCAGCCCGATTCCAATCCCAGGCTGACAGCTCTTCCCTCATTCTCCTTTGCTTTCCCAGCCCACGTTCATTTCCAGAAGGTTCTCTCCCACGGCTGACGGTCCCTCTCAGCCCTCTCCTTGGCTCTCTGTTATGAGGTGCAGCCCCACTCTTGCTCCATGCTACCCCTCTGCTCCCTTTCCCTTAAGTGGGAGCCAGTGCGCCCAGTCTTCCGCGTTCCCTGGCCCACGCTGCAGACCACTCACGTCCTGGTACCACCATTGCGTCCAGACGTAATGGCCCACTTGCTTCAACGCTGGGGCCCATGACCCTGGGGAGAGGGGGCTTGGTCTGGAGGCATCCTTCTCCACAAGGCAAGTGGACACAACTCTCTGAAGGGGCTCAGCTGTGGTCTCAGCTCTGGATGGAGGAGCTCACAGGCTGACTCCAGCCTCAGCCCAGCCTGCCTGAGCCTCTAAGTCCATGGCAGGCTTGCGTCCTGGGGGGCTGGAGCTTACGCCCCTCCTCCCAGCAGTGAGGGGGTTCCCTGTAGCCAGCAGGTAATTCATCCTTTTCACCCAGGCTGATCTCCACTGCTAGACTAGGGGGTCTCTCCAGCCATAAACACTTTAAGAGTCAGAGTGGGTGGAGAGAGAGAGAATCAAGAATGAGGAGTCTGTCATGGATCCATGGGGGGCTCAGGCCATGCCTGTGCCTCCTCCGATCCTCCCCCACTCCCTCATCTTCCTCCCTCTCTAGGCTTTGGCTCCTCCCCTCAGGACCAACTCCTCCCTCCCCACCACTCACGGAGCTAGACAAACTTCATTTTCTGAAAACACGCACTTCTTATTTCTTATACTTCTTTCTGGACATCCTGCTTTCAGATTTTTCCCCTTTCGGTTCCCGCTTTGCCTGTGGTCATCCAGACCCCTTGGTGCTCGTGCCCTGCTGGGTGTTCCTCCCCTTCTCCCACCCCTCTCCTAACTCCTGCCCCCAGGCTTAGTTACAATATGGATACAGGGAAGGGGGGATGGCTATTCCCCTACACCTGAGGCAGGTGCCCCCAGCCTACCACTCCAGCTTCGCCCTACTGGATGGGGTGAGAGTGGGCTGCTCCATCCTGTTTGGATCAGGTTGCGCGAGGCTCTGATGGGAGATAGAGGGCTTGTCATTGGGATGACTGGCTTAATTACAGCCTGCCTTGCAGCCTGCTTGTTTGCTTTGGAAATGGGCAAAGGAAGAGGCGGATCAAGCATCAGGCTTCACAGCCATGATAAAAAGATTAAGGTCTTGCCCCCAGCCTGCCTGTTCTCTTTTCAAAAAAAAAAAAGAGTCACACCATAAAGGGGTTTGGGGGTTAGAAAAGTACCTTACAAACTTCTTCCAGAAGTGGCTGGCGTTGCGGGGCAGGGTGGGGCGGTGGGGGGAAGTCTGAGGTAAGGAGATGGATGAAATAATGGAGGTATGGGGGCTGGTGGTATTTTGAAAACAGCAAATGAAAGCCAGCGTGTCCTTCCCAGAGCAAGACGGCGCTTGTCTCCACATACCTCAGTGCTTTCCCGCTGAGGAAAGCTCTGGTGATGACTGGGCAGGGGCTGGGGCAGAGTAGTAAAGAGTCTAGAGAGCTTTTCTTTCTAAAAAGAGGACAGAAAGAGAACTAAAGCATGCTTGATGTCCACCTCAGGACCAGGAGTCTCTCCGGCCGTAAAAGCCTTAGGAGCCAGAGCAGGAGGAGAAAGAGAATCAAGAATGAGGAGCTTAGTGAGGCATATCCAGGAAGTGCAGAATGCAAAGGACACTCAGGCTGGGAACAGTGAAAACAAGTCTGCAGTTCCCTAAGTCAGAGGGAAGCGGAGCTGGGCAGGGCTCCCAGTGGACAGAGGCCAGAGTGGGCAGAGGTGGGAGGCAGGGGACCATCACTTTCTTTTGAGAGCTCAAAGAGGAAAGATCCAGGGGACTGGAAGTCAGAGTGGAGGCCTGGAGAAGTAGGCTCCAGCTTGAGGGTGGTGGGGGGAGGCCAGGAGACCTTGATGACCAAAGGCTCCAACTCACTGTATAACACGAGCCTATCCCTGAGATTTGGGCACGCACCCACGAATGTCCTGAGGGCTGCGAGGGTTATGTCCAGCAATAGGGCCTGGCGAGGGGGCGAGTGGGGGGCCTGAAATCCAGCTGTGCACCCTGGCAAAGGGCTGCATCTGCCCAGAGGAAGGGGCGCCTTTTTCTAACTGGCACAAAAGCATTTAAAGGCACTGCAGCCACTTGGCTAAACTGCTCCAATGTTTGTCTCCTGAGCTGGACCACAGGGAGAAGGAAGGAGATGCTGGTGCTGAGAAGACACGGGGAAAGCCCCAGACTCAGAGATGGGTGTGTGGAGACATGGGTAGAAAGTTCTATGAGACCAGCTGTGATAAGGAAGTGCTGCCAGATTTCAGTTCACTGAACAGCCTCTGCTGAGTTTTAATAAACAGAAGCTTACTACACAATGTCCTTTATACTAATGTGGCACAAAGAAGCAGACATTTTGACCCTGTTGACTGCCTGTCTGGGTTTTCACTCAATACAGTGCCTTATAACAGGACTTGAGTATATGACAATGGAACTGAGTTTATATTGGTGCCATCCAGCTATTTGTTTTCTTAATAATCTGGGAAATTCATGTTAACAGGTGTGTGTTGGGGGCAGGAGGCAAGGGAACAGTGGGGATGGCGAGAAGCCAGTGAATTGTGTGACTATGTAAGTTTCAGACTTGGAGAGATGTTCTAACTTCAGGGACCCCCCCCCCAAACTACTAGAGAATTTGATACTCTTTACTATGTGGTATGGTGGGTGATGGTCAGGCCATCAACTATCCAGATTCTCCAGAACAGTCCAGGTTATAACATAGAAAGTCCCATGTCCCACTTAGAAAAACCCTCAGTCCTGGGCAAACTGGAATAGCTGGTCACCCTACAGAATGGTCTTCAGCTGCTTCAGTCGTCTGGCCTGGGGTGCTGGCCCTCATCTTTTGTGCCCAGAGTTTCCCCTTTCCCATCTTACAAACACGGGACTTTGGCTTCAGTCTCTGAACATCCTCTTGCCCCCCCTGTACCCCAGCCAGATGTCCAGGCCCCTAGACTGCAGCAGTGAGCTCGACCCAAGCTTCAGTTCCATCTGCTGTTGGACTTGATACCTTAAAACCCAAGGAATTTCAGGAAGGTGAAGGGTGTTGGGAGAGAGTATGGGGAGAGAGGGAGAAAAGCAAGTGAACTCTCTTGCTTGTTCTAGTTAACTTTGGATGAGAATGGTAAAACAGCCTCCTTTCAAATTGGTTCAGACAGGCTGAGAGTATTTGGTTTCTGCCCTGAGCTCATTTTTGAAAGGAAAGCAGAGAACTCAGCTTCTTGTCCTCTCCATTCTGAGGTGCTGCGGTTTGCCCCCAAGTCTTATTACCCATCAAGCTCCTTCAAGAATCTGTCACGCTTCTTCTTCTCCCCTATGAATACTGGCTTCCTTGACTATGTCTAGGAATAGTCAAATGGACAATGGATTAGAGAAAAAAGGCCTTTGACATCCATTCTCAAACCAATTTGACATGACCTCAGTTATGTCCATTTGGGATTATTTGTGGCACTGCTTTCTGTTCCCCTCCAGTGTGGTGTGCTCTGCAGACTCTCCCCTCCAGGAGCAGCTTTAACCAGGATTGCAGGTACGATGCACATGGGCTCAGCTCCTTCCGGTCTCCCTGGGGTACTTGTCTCCCCCGCATAGTTCTCCTCATGCAACCCAGAGCATGTTCTTTAATCTAAAGCACACGCTCTGTGAGGTTTCTTCCTTGAGGACCCTCACAGGATTCCACCCTATCCTCAGGGAGAAGGGAAACACCTTGGCCTGTTTTGTCATTTTTCTCCTAGCACCCTCTGCTCCCCAAGCCACACTTTCCCCTACAGTCCCCCTGGGCTACTCACTGCCTCTGGGATGCTTGTGTGTCTATCCACCTTCCCATTCCCAACCCCCACCTCAGGAAGACCAGTATATTTCATTCTGATTTATTTTTAAAAGCAGAATTACAGTAACAGCTTATCTGAATTATTTGTTTAAACACAAGGAATTAAACTATAGCAATAACAACAGCAAAATAACTTTCACGTGCTTATATTCTGTCTCCTCCTGTTCAATTTCAATTTCTTAGAAGGAAGGAGAAGGTCTTACCTGTTTCTCTTTCGATGTCTAGCTTAGCTTAGAGCAATTCACCGAGTAGCGCTCAATTTTCTCCTTATTGAATGAACCAATCTCTTCAAGCCTTGGGACACCCATTAGTCCTGTGAACTCAAAGACTGGGGTGTGGACTATGATGAGTAATTAGAGGGTAGCCCGCATGGTGAAGATTGGAACTGTCAGAGATCCTACTGTGTAGCAAAGGCAATTCTCTGCAATTAAATTTCCTGGGAGGGGCCCCTGTGTTTGGCCACGATCACCACACTTCGTCAGGAAATTCCCCTCTGCCTCCTCCTCTTCCTTCTGTGTTGCAACCACCACCGCCACGGCCATCACCATCATCACCATCACTAGACTCTTACTGCTCAGCCCCCAGCACTGCGCCAGGCCCACGCCAGCACTCACTGATTGCTTGCGGAATGAATACAGAGAGTGCGGGGACCCCAGCCCTGCTCCTGGCTCCCCCAGCCTGTCACTTCTGAGCATGGATGGGCCCAGTTCATTCTGTAGCGTTTTCCTGGGCACCTGAAACTCTGCTTTTGATCTATTCTAAATCTTCTCCAGCTTTGAAGACCTAGTCTCATGCCTTTCCTGTAAATTCTCTTTTGTTGAGGTCCAGCTCCCCTAACAGATTAGAGCTCACACTCCGCCAGGCAGTGGAGGTGCACACTTGGCCCAGGAAGAGTCAGATCCCCAGAGTCGTGCCGATTTCCCAGTTGGAGCCTCTCAGTGAAGGCCCAGCTATTGGACATTGTAAAATAAAGTATCCCCCATGAAAGTGAGCCTTTTCCTCCCTCTGCCCACCTCCATTCTGGCTGACTTTCTCTCTCAACCTCAGAGTGATGTCTCATCTAGAGCAACCACCTTACATAAGCCTCCATTTCAGGGACAACCTCCCCTTCCTCTCATGTCATCTGCTCATCTGAACAATATATAGAAACATGAGTATGCGGAACTCAGAGCCTTAGCTGCTGCGCATGCCTCGTGCATCTATGGCTCGAACTCTCATCTCCATCACATAGCAGGATGGTGATGGTTAGGAATAGGGACTTTGAAACCAGACCCACTGGGATTCCAGACCCAGCTCCGACTTGCTAGCTGAGTGAATTTGGGCAAGCTCCTTGGCATCTATAATCCTCAGTCTTCAACTGCAGGGTGAATTCAGTAACATGAGGATTAAATGAAAAATCCTTGTAGTGCCCACACAATGTCTGGCACATGTGATGTGACCAATCAACACTGATTCTTTTTGTTACCACAACAGATACTGTTGCTGCCACCACTGCTATGTTATTGCGATTACTATCTCAACCCTCTGCTGCCTAGGAGCGCCTAGTCCACCACCCTGCCACAAGTAATCGAAGCACAGCCTTCCAGAGGTCCTTAACTCCCCAGCACACCTCCGACCCTTTGTTCCCAACTTTTCTTATTCCAGAGCTTTAACCCAAGGTTAAGTTCTTTGCATAGATTCCTCTCACTGGTCTGCAGCTCCTTGGGGGCTGGGACTAGATGATAGCCACCTCTGGTCAAGGGATTTACACTATTTGTTGACATTCATTCAATAGCACTTGCAATCTGGTTTAGAGAACCACAAGAAACCACTTCAATTACGACTTCGCACACATGCCCTAGGGCTAGACCCTGCCAAGGTGGATGGGAGACAGGGACCTTGGAGAAACTTCCACCGCTGCCTCTGGGGCTGTTTGGAGAACTTCATGAGAGGAAATCCTCAGAGGAAGCCGTCCAGGGCTATGCACATCCGGCTGTCCCGCTCACGCACTCCCCTTTCCCAGCTGCGGAGCAGCTGTCTGCTATCATTGGCTTCAAATGAGTCAAAGCTCCCAAATTTCATTACTGAAAAAGTGGTCAGAGCTAAGAGATGCCTGCTTTTGGAGTAATTTTTAAACATTTATCTCCACCAGGGCTCCCTGAGCTACAAAAAGCTGGTCTAACCTGACCCAAAATTGAATGGCTTCCTAAAGTGATCAAGAAAGGAGCAGAACAGTTTCCTTGACTCCAGGAGCGAGACCCATGGGCTTCAGTGCCCTGGTCACTGGGCTTGGAACGTGTCCCCAGGGAGCACTAGGGGAGACGTTCTCCCCAGGGGAGTCAGTGGCCCACCTCCAAGTCTGCTTCACGGCTCATCTCCTAGTATGCAGCAGATAACCTTGTCCAGGAGAAAAAAATCAGCTGCAGGAACTACCAGATGCCTGAAAAGATTCTGTCTGTTGAGAAGGCAACATCGAGGTAATCACGACCCAGTCCCTGTCCAGTACAGAAATGTCCAGACAGTCCCCTGCTGGGTGGCACCAGACTCGATATGGTCGTTTCCACTACCTTCCTGGGGTCTGTTCCATTACTAGACACCTGTGATCCTTACAGTGACCGAGAATGAGCCCTGGAACTTCTTTCTTGGACTTAGATCTTTGAACACATGCATCACATCCTTTCTGAATTTCGTCTTCTTTGGTGCAAACACCACAGCTCCTCAACAGGACCAACAAAGAGAGGGGTAGGTTCTCTAGGGTGGAAACCTGGGGTTTTCTGATGAGCTTTCTCTGGACAAAGCTGGGCATTTCCCCTGCTTCTTACTGACAGATAAGCAGGAAAGAGGCAGCCCTGGAAAAAATTAAGCTAGGAGATCTCTGAAGGGGATAACTCTCCAGGTCCCTAATTAGGAGCACAGATAAACGCCTGATTTGACCACTCCAGTCTGCAAGGGCAGCGTATTCTGCTCACTATCAGAAGCACTTTGTTGCTGCAAAGGGCTTGGAGATATCTGTTCCACAAATTGCCCATGGCCTCAGGACCTTCGGCAGGGAGAAAGGAGATAGAGGAGCAACACCCTTTTCCGGTGTTCAGGGATGGACAGAATAAAAGGGAGCGGTGCTCTGGGTGCCCCATCAAAAGTTCTCTCTCCATTGACTGCTTTACTCCAGCTCTGCCACCTCCATCTCTGCCACCATGAGCCGGCAACTGAATATCAAGTCTGGTGGTGACAAGAGGGCCTTCAGTGGGCACTCGGCGGTGGTGCTGAGGAAGGTTGGGGGCAGTGTGGCTTCTTACCGTGCACCCAGCAAAGGAGCTAGTGCTGCCTTTGGAAGCCGAAGCCTCTACAGTCTCTGTAGAGGGGATCTCTGTATTCCCCTCAAGGTGGCTGGCAGCAGCGTTCAGACTGGAGGTTACAACTTCAGGCTTGGCTCTGGGTATGGAAGGGGCCGGGCCAGCGGCTTTGCCGACAGTATGTTTGGCAGTGTGGTCCTGGGGCCTGTGTGCCCATCCATGTGCCCACCTGGGGGCATCCACCAGGTCATCGTCAACAAGAGCCTCCTGCTCCCCTCAATGTGGAGCTGGACCCGGAGATCCAGAAGGTGCGCGCCCAGGAGCGGGAGCAGATCATGGCTCTGAACAACAAGTTTGCCTCCTTCATCGACAAGGTGGGTCTCCCAGGTGGATAAGACAGTCCAGTGAGATGTGTGTGATCCCCTTCCACTTGGCAGTGCACAGGGCATTGTGGATGGAGAGGCTGCTGCTGGATCTCATGAAGGGCTCTGTGATCAGAGCACGACTCGTGAGCTAGGTAGCACAAAGGAATAAACCAATGTGTTGCTTTCTTTTGCAGAGAAGCGTGGACATTTTGGTAAAGGGCAGCCCTACCTGGAGGAAGAATTGATGGGAATCTGGAGGTCAGCTGGACCTCTAGCCCTTCAAGGCAGATGGAGGGCTGATAGAATCAGCACTATTCTGAGGGAAGGGCTCATGGTACAGAAGAAACACTTAGCTGAGACAGAGGAAGAGCATCTCCTGGGGCTGGGTCAGGCAACAGAAGCCAGCTATGGAATCTCCTTCTTCAATGAGTTTTCAGTGACTGGTGTTGCCTGAAAGGCTACAGAATGAACCCTTGTAAAGGGTCTTGTTGGCACGGAATTCCATGAGTGGGGAGTCAGGACTGGAGCCAAATGTCTTTAGAAAAATCTGTATAACCTGGTAGGGTCCACGGTGTTTTTCCACGGGACTTGGTAGCACCCATCTGATTCCAGGTGAGGTTCCTGGAGCAGCAGAACCAGGTGCTGGGGACCAAGTGGGAGCTGCTGCAGCAACTGGACCTGAACAACTGTAGGAAAAACCTGGAGCCCATCCTCGAGGGCTACATTGGCAACCTGCGGAAGCAGTTGGAGACACTGTCTGGGGACCGGTTGAGGCTGGACTCGGAGCTGAAGGGCATGCGGGACCTGGTGGAGGATTACAAGAAGAGGTGAGTGGGTCCAGCCAAGATCGCGGGTCATGTTCCCAGAGGCTCCTGGGATCATTCAATCTCTGTGTCACTTTTCAGGAGGGCAGGGAGCAAGCACCGGGTCAAGGGCTCACACCCTTGCTCTGACTGTGAAGGAAGGACCATCCCTATTTGATGAGAACTTCCTATCTGGTCGGTGGGAAGGAGTTCCTTTGCTCATGGATCCACCAATGGCTTCAGTGACTGGCTTGGGGCCCCTGGATGTCTTCCTGGGGCCCAGAGAATGGAATGTTAATGAGGCAATTCAGGGACACAGGACCACCACCACCAGCTCCTGCAGTGCTCCAGCAGATCCTGTGGGGACTCTGCACCCTCAGCACTTGCCTGGTCAGTGCGAAGAGGGGGCCACCTGGCCAAGGGGACTAAGACCTCTGCTATCTTCTCTCCTTGCCCACAGGTATGAGGTGGAGATTAATCAGCGCACAGCAGCCGAGAATGATTTTGTGGTGCTCAAGAAGGTAAGAGCGAGAAGAGCCTATGGACTCTGTTTTCCCTTGAATCCCCACCCTAACCAGCCCTGCTCGGGACTCCAGCCCTGGCCTTCTTCTGGGAAGGGGCTGGTACCTGAGTAGAGATGGAGTCATATTGTGGCCTCTAGCAAGGTGGAGAGGACATGTGCCTAGGATATGGGTGGAGACAGATAGGAGAGAATCATGGTCTGGGAATTGGAAACCTCTGGCTCAGCTCGGCCTTCCTGTGTGACTTGAGGAAATACTCTCTACTTCTCTGGGCTTCATTTTCTCCAGGTGTAACAGAAAAAGAGCAGCCCCCCACTTCTTTATTTATCCCCAAAGATGCACAGGAGAGAAAGGCAATCTTGAGGGTTTTTATTCACCAGCCTACTTCCCTTGGCGGGCAAGAGACAGGAAGTTAATTGACTTGTAGGGCAAGGAGAGGGCACCTGGTGGGATGTGGTGATATTGACCAATGGCCTGGGTGTCTCTCGGCAGGATGCAGATGCAGCCTACACGGTCAAGGTGGAGCTCCAGGCCAAAGTGGACTCTCTGGACAAAGATATCCAGTTCCTTAAGTGTTTGTATGATGCGGTGAGGACACCTCTCCCCCCACCTCCCCCACCTCTTCCAGCTGAGAGATTCCCTAGCTTTTCCAGGGAGATGCTAATAAGAAAGACTGAGGATAAACAGAATTAAGGGTGTTTTGATGGGAAGGTGCAAAACTCTGCACTGGGAGGCCATGGAAGTGTAGGATCCTGGTCTCTGGAAGCCATATTCACAGGAAAAATCTCATCGGGGCTGTGATAATGACCTTGGCAGTAGGTAGTTAAAAATGACCTCATGAGGTCCTACTGATGCACAGACTGCTGATACTGTGACTTGCAAGAAATGCCTCCCATGGCCTGCTACCCACATGGAGTGTGTCCTGCTGTGTGAGCCTTTTCCTTGGCTCCAGCAGGCATTTCTTCTCTCCACTTGGGCCCATTCTGCTAGGCACACAGGCCCAGAAATCTGATGGGCAGAGGAGGGAGGTGGGGGAAGGACCCTGACTCTGTCCTCACCTCTCAACTCAGGAGGTGGCCCAGATCCAGACTCACACCAGTGAGACCTCTGTCATCCTGTCCATGGACAACAACCGTGACCTGGACTTGGACAGCATCATTGCCGAGGTCCAAGCCCAGTACGAGGACATCGCCCTGAAGAGCAAGGCTGAGGCCGAGGCGCTGTACCAGAGCAAGGTGAGGAATGATTGTGTCTCTCTCCTCCACCAGCCTTCCTTTCCTGGGAAGGGACATCTCCACCAATGGATGTGAGACATCCCTTAGGAGATGTGTTGAATGAAAGAAGGGTTATAATCAATGCCATAGCGACATCTACTCAAAAAGAATTCTTGGCAAAAATTGTTATCAAAGATAAGCCATAAAACTGGGTAGGCATTTCCAACAGAGAGAGACAGGCCATCCTCTGATGGAGGAACAAAGTGAGGTGCTCTTGCTATAAAACAGGGATTAGGTCGTGTCACCATGGGAGAGAAGGAGAGTAACAAATATGGAGAAGAGTAGCTATGGGTTGGAGATGCTAATAAGAAAGACTGAGGATAAACAGAATTAAGGGTGTTTTGATGGGAAGGTGCAAAACCCTGCACTGGGAGGCCATGGAAGTGTAGGATCCTGGTCTCTGGAAGCCATATTCACAGGAAAAAGTCTCATCGGGGCTGTGATAATGACCTTGGCAGTAGGCAGTTAAAAATGACCTCATGAGGTCCTACTGATGCACAGACTGCTGATACTGTGACTTGCAAGAAATGCCTCCCATGGCCTGCTACCCACATGGAGTGTGTCCTGCTGTGTGAGCCTTTTCCTTGGCTCCAGCAGGCATTTCTTCTCTCCACTTGGGCCCATTCTGCTAGGCACACAGGCCCAGAAATCTGATGGGCAGAGGAGGGAGGTGGGGGAAGGACCCTGACTCTGTCCTCACCTCTCAACTCAGGAGGTGGCCCAGATCCAGACTCACACCAGTGAGACCTCTGTCATCCTGTCCATGGACAACAACCGTGACCTGGACTTGGACAGCATCATTGCCGAGGTCCAAGCCCAGTACGAGGACATCGCCCTGAAGAGCAAGGCTGAGGCCGAGGCGCTGTACCAGAGCAAGGTGAGGAATGATTGTGTCTCCCTCCTCCACCAGCCTTCCTTTCCTGGGAAGGGACATCTCCACCAATGGATGTGAGACATCCCTTAGGAGATGTGTTGAATGAAAGAAGGGTTATAATCAATGCCATAGCGACATCTACTCAAAAAGAATTCTTGGCAAAAATTGTTATCAAAGATAAGCCATAAAACTGGGTAGGCATTTCCAACAGAGAGAGACAGGCCATCCTCTGATGGAGGGACAAAGTGAGGTGCTCTTGCTATAAAACAGGGATTAGGTCGTGTCACCATGGGAGAGAAGGAGAGTAACAAATATGGAGGAGAGTAGCTATGGGTGACCTGTAGTGGGACAGGGAGTAAAGAAGAGGATGCCATGAGCTTCTCTCTGATCAGTGTGGAAGGACTTCTAAGAAGAGGTGGGATTCTAGGAGCATTCTGGGGGATGGCATTCATGCTTTGAAGTAAAACCCTTCTAGGCTGTCACTGAGAAGACCCTTTACCTGGAGGCCCTATGGGGTTTCACACCTCCCAGCTTTCTTGGCCATTAAATCCCACCAACAGCAAGGACCACAGGTTCCTTGTTCCCTGTCCAGGGCTATGTCATCCTCTGTTTTCTGAAGGACTGGTCAAGGGTGAGGGGAGGATCTGAGCTACAAGTCCTGAGCCAACAGTCTCATCACCTCCAGAGTACATGCATGCGGTCCTTAGCCCTGGCCCTTCACCTGTCATTAAGAAAGGATTGTAGGAGAATGTAAGTTTCATGGGACCAGGGACCTCACCTATACCACTCACCTTTTTATCCCCAGTACCTAGAACAGAACCTGGCCTTTAAAAGATTCCTCTATAAAGAGGTGCTAAATCAATGGAGAGGTTCAGAACTCTTCTATTTTGGAAAATGAAAGCGTTAGTCACTCAGTCATGTCCGACTCTTTGATACCCCATGGACTGTATGTAGCTCTCCAGGCTCCTCTGTCCATGGAATTTTCCAGGTAAGAATATGAGATTGGGTAGTCATTCCCTTCTCCAGGGGATCTTCCTCACCCAGGGATAACATCTGGTCTCCTGCAAGTGGATTCTTTACCAACTGAGCCACCAGGGAAGCCTTATTTACTTTGGAAATGCTTGAAAGTGAAAGAAAGTGAAGCTGCTCAGTTGTGTCCGACTCTCTGCGACCCCAAAGACTACAGCCTGCCAGGCTCCTCTGTCCATGGGATTTTCCAGGCAGGAATACTGGAGTGGGCTGCCATTTCCTTCTCCAGAGGATCTTCCCAACCTAGGGATCGAACCCGGGTCTCTCGCATTGTAGGCAGATGCTTTTACCATCTGAGCCACCAGGGAAGCCCTTGGAAGTGCTTAATACATGCAAATTGCATTTTCCCTTTATCCACCCCTAGAAAAGATTAGTCAGGGAGATGAGAAAGGAGGATAGCCCAGCAAATAGATTTCTGCTTAGAGAAACAGGTGGACTTCTTGGTCAGAATCAGCTCCAAACAGCTGGAAGGATAACCCAGGTCCTGACTCTATCACCTCCTGTTGCAGAGCTATCTCCCCTGGCTTGCTCTGGTGGTGGAAGGGTTTGCTCAGGACACTTTCTCTGCCTTGGGTGGTGAGGGATATAGGGGGAGTCCTGTCTCATCACCAACTTTCTGTCTCTGGAAACCAGATCCAGGAGCTACAGCTGGCAGCTGGCCGGCACGGGGACGACCTCAGAAACACCAAGAACGAGATGTCAGAACTGAACCGGCTTATCCAGAGGATCCGCTGTGAGATTGCAAATGTGAAGAAGCAGGTGGGCAGCAAGCCCACGGAGAGCACAGAGGCTGGGCTTCACCCTCTGTGATGGAGAGACTGGAGCCCATCCTTGAGTGAAAAGCAGATGTCCCCTGCCTGACTTGGGACTCTCTGGACCGTTGATGGTCCCTCTTCCTCGCCACACCTTGGGACCCGTACACTCCAAGCTGGCACCCTGCTCAGAACTGGAGGGGCCTTGCACTTATTTCACCTGACTCTCACAGATCAGATAAGGAAACTGGGCTGGAGAGAGGAAGGGACTCTCCCAGGGTTTCCAGCTGGTTATTAGGATTAGAATTTAGGTTTCCTTTCTTTTTTCCACCTTTCTCAGGCCTTTTCTGTGTGCAGTAAACCTGCCCCATGTCCCCTTCAGGTATGACCCTCCAAGGGCAGGCCCCACACCTCTTCCTCACACTCAGCGCATGCAGGGTTTGGGGGGCCTCTAGCTGGCACCCTGCTCAGAACTGGAGGGGCCTTGCACTTATTTCACCTGACTCTCACAGATCAGATAAGGAAACTGGGCTGGAGAGAGGAAGGGACTCTCCCAGGGTTTCCAGCTAGTTATTAGGATTAGAATTTAGGTTTCCTTTCTTTTTTCCACCTTTCTCAGGCCTTTTCTGTGTGCAGTAAACCTGCCCCATGTCCCCTTCAGGTATGACCCTCCAAGGGCAGGCCCCACACCTCTTCCTCACACTCAGCGCATGCAGGGTTTGGGGGGCCTCTCCTTGGGACCCTTAGTGGCCAAGTTAAGGTCCTCCTCTCACTGCTCTCACTGGGTGGCCAGTGAGATGATAGCAGATGAAGATGTTCTGGGTTGTCTGCCCTGTACCCATTGCCTTTCCACCTGGGGGACCCTGTCTTGTCTGAAAGCAGAAAAACATCATATCTCTGGGGAAATGATTTTAAGGCGGTAGGGAATCCTTCCCCAGTTGACTCTGGCAGTTCAACTCTGCCCAGTGATAGAACTGCGAAACCTGGAAGAGCTGAGCCGGCTCTCCTTCCTGCACCCCCACAGTCTTCCAAACCAGGTGATGGGAACACAGGGCCTGCTTTCCAGCTCGACACATGGCTGATTCACGACTCTGTGAGGACTGTTTCTCCGCCTGGTAGTATTTGCCATCACAGTGCCACTGGATGTTTTTCAGGCCCCAAATGCTCTGTCTGAGGCCATGGATATAACCTCAGGCCCTTAAATTTTTGTTGCATGGGAAGGTTCCCCTAATCCATTCAGGCCAGACATGGCGAGCATTTAGATAGACCCTCCTTGCAGAGTGCTAGAATAGTCCAGAGATGTACACTGTTGGGTGCTAACGGGGAGGAAAGGTCCCTGCTGGGAGACACCCTGCAGATTAGGGGTCTGATCACAGAGGTGCCTTGGCACGCTGTCGGATTCTTGGAGGAGACTCCAGGTTGGGGTCTCAGTGTGATTCTCCAGGACAAGGTGGACTTGAAAGCGACAGCCACTGGTTTCAACCTCAGGCACTAGACAACTTGCAAACATCCAAATCTCCTCTTGCCGTCCTGAAATGCAACTGCTCTGACAGCTTTTCATGGGCCTTTAAATATCCATCTACAAAAGAAAATAGAAGCGACTCAGATACTGTGCTGGCTCTGCAGCAATTACTTGCTACCACCTTGGACCTCATCTGTAAAGTGAGGAGGCTTGGGACCTAACCGTTAAGATCTAAACATTATTCTGTGTTCTGATGGTCTTCCCATCCGTCCTTTGCTTTTCAGTGTTCCAATCTGGAGACGGCCATTGCTGATGCCGAGCAGCGGGGAGACAGTGCCCTGAAGGATGCTCGGGCCAAGCTGGATGAGTTGGAAGCTGCCATGCACCAGGCCAAGGAGGAGTTGGCCCGGATGCTGCGTGAATACCAGGAGCTTATGAGCCTGAAGCTGGCCTTGGACATGGAGATCGCCACCTACCGCAAGCTGCTGGAGGGCGAGGAATGCCGGTGAGTGGGGCAAGGGAGATGCCATGGTGGGGGTGGGGGTCTGTGGGTGGCTCCTTGCTGGGCCAAGGGACGGTTTGGGAGGTAAAAGAGGAAAGACAGCAGTGCTCGGGACATGAGCACAGAAGGGGGCTGTTGGTCTCAGCTTCCTGCAAGAGGAGGTCAGATGTGAAGCACACGTGGTTGGGTGGTGGCATGGAAAGAGCCAGTGGGGTCAGACAGACCTGGCTTTAATCACTCACTTTGCCATATGTCAGCTATGTGGTCCTGGTGTCTAAATTTTATTATTTATTTGCTCATCTGTAAATGAGGATTGTAACCTCCATAAAATGAGATTGTTTTAAGGATGAATTCAAATGATAGGCATATAAAGGCAGGAACCCATCAAAAGGCTCAGCTGAACTAGACACTTCCCTGAGGTTTTATCCTTCTCTAACTTTCTGTTTTGCAGGATGTCTGGGGAGAATCCCTCCTCTGTGAGCATTTGTGAGTATCCCCAAGAGATGGGTCAAGTTGGGGATTCTGACTGGATGGGAAAGCTGGGGACTGCAAGATAATGTGATACCACCTCCAATCATTGTCTCCTCTCATCTGGGGGCTCCTAGTACTGTCTCAGGAAGGTTCTCTGGCTTCAAAGGAAGCCTATTTGCCTTCTGTCCCAGGGAAGCAGTGACTGAGGTCATGACGACCCCATTTCCTTCCCGTGTCTCTCTCCTGGGCATCATCATCCCAAGAAGGGGTTGAGAATACGGACCTGTGAGACAAATGGTCCTAGATTCTCTGGGAGGACAGGGACCATTCGGTCCCAGGTTGTCCTCACCTCACACAGAGCTTGCAGTGTGCCTGGGTCTCGACCCATCCTTGAGGTGTTTTTTGACTGCCAAGGGTAGCTGTGGGATGGAGGGTTGGCTTGCTGAGTGATGCTGTCATCCTTCTTCCCCTGTTCTGGGTCCTTCCACCACAGCCGTCATCAGCAGCAGTGCAAGCAGCTTCGGCTACCACCCTGGATCCTTGGCCAGCACTGACCTTGCGGTCAGCACCATGGCCAGCACAGTGACCAGCAGCTCCAGAAGCACCCGAAGCGGGCAGACCAGGGCCAAAGGGGCACGAGTGGGAGACCCCAAGGACTCCCAAGACAAGAGCACCCCAGTCAGCAGCCGGGCTGCCCGGTAAAGCCCCTCAGCTCTAAGGGTTCCCTCAGCTGCTGGGAGAAGCGGTGCTCTTGCCCTGCCACTCACTTGGAGATGTCTGCCACAGCACCCCTTCCCCACAGTCCCAGGACCGCCGCGGCACCTGCAGCCACCCACATGCGCTGTGCCCTGTCTCACTGCCGAGTTCTGGGTGGCCTCATCCTCTCCCGTTTTCAGGTCCCATCTGGACTTTGTGACTTCCTCTTTTCCTGCTGCCCTCAGCTGCTAGGAGGCTTATGGACACAAGCTATAATTACCTTCTTGGCCCTGGAACATCCCTAAGAACATCCCTAGAGAGAGAGGAGAGGAGGGAGGAAAAAGAGAAGAAGAGGGCGAGGGAGGGCAGGATAGTTTTCTCTAAGCTTTGGTGGAGTCAGCAGTTGTCCGAAGGCTTACTTTGCAACCTGGAGGTGGTAGCAACTCTTATATGTTAAGCACCAACTACATCTATTGCCTTTAATTCTCATCCAATTATGCAAAGTAGAGGCAATAAGCATCCTTGGGACATCAGAGATGCCCCCATCCTCTGAGTGACTGTGGAACGTGCCCCCTTCACTCCCTGGGTGCTAGGGTCAGGAGTTGAGCCCAGGCCTGGTTGACTCAGGGTCCATGTGCTTTTACATGGCACTGTCTCTTTAATGAAGGGAATGTCAAATTCACTCTTATTTTGATGAAGGCAGAGACTTAGGTTGCTTTTCTGTCAGTGGGTAGATGTTTATCTTTGCGTCTTTCTCTGGGTGTGTCCTGCTGTAGCTTCTGATTCTCAATTCCTGCTGCCAGGAGCTGTGTTCAATGAGGGAAGCTTGCTTTGTCTCTGGTGGTACCACTCAGCCCAGAAGTCCTGGCTCTTGTTGTAAATATTTCTAAGGATGGAGACACCTGGTTCCTCCTTGCCTTGACTGAAGGATTCTGAATTTCTGTCATATGTTCAATAAACTGTCCTTGAGTAATGTCTGAGGTGCATGTCTGTCAACATTTCAATTTCCCCAAATTGCCCATCTCCGATGATGATACACTCCATCTCGCTCACGGGCACAAGCCTCTCAGGAATCTGGAGGCTGTTCTGGAGGTGAACTCAGACCAATGGGAGAAACAGACACACATACAAAGTTACGTACTCATACAAATCAGGGAAGGGCAGCCTAGTGCAGCAATGCTGAAAAGTGATCAGAACGGGGAAGCTAAGCAAGGAAGGCTTCCTGGAGGAGGAGGAGAGTTTAATCAAATAACTAGAAAAGTGAGAACATAGGTTCTTAAAAAAAATTTAAATCACACCATCACAGTAAATTTCGGCTTAGGTTTAGTGTGCTGGTCTTGTTGGTTGGTGGGTGGGGTGGGTGGAAGGTGAACAGATTTGGCAGTAGATTCTTAGACATGACATCAAAAGCCCAGACAACCAAAGAGAACATACAGAAATTGGACTTCCTCAAAATTAAAAATTTCTACACATCAAAAGGAATTACCAAGAAAGTGAGAAGCTAATTTACAGAATGAGGGAAAATATTTGCAAATCACGTCTAGTACCCAAAACATTGCTTTTGAACTGTGGTGTTGGAGAAGACTCTTGAGAGTCCCTTGGACTGTAAGAAGATCCAACCAGTTCATTCTGAAGGAGGTCAATCCTGGATGTTCATTGGAAGGACTGATGTTGAAGCTGAAACTCCAATACTTTGGCCACCTAATGTGAAGAGCTGACTCACTGGAAAAGACCCTGATGCTGGGAAAGATTGAAGGCAGGAGGAGAAGGGACAGAGGATGAGTGGTTGGATAGCATCACCGACTCAATGGACATGAGTTTGGGAGTTGGTGGCCAGGGAGGCCTGGCGTGCTGCAGTCCATGGAGTCGCAAAGAGTTGGACACGACTGAGCAACTGAGCTGAACTGAACCCAAAACATATAAAGAAGTTTGACATCTCAATAAAAGACAACCCAATTTAAAAGCAAGCAGAGGAATCTAATGGACCTTTCTTCAGAGAAGATACACAAATGGTCAACAAGCATATGAAAAGATTCTCAATGTTATTAATCACCAGGAAATTCAAATCCAAACCACAAAGTGGTGCCACTTCACATTCACTAGGATAGCTGTAATAAAAAAGAATAGAAAACGAAAACTGTTGATGAACTATATATGAGACCGCACACCCTAAAACTCCTAAAGGAAAACATAGACAGAACACTTTCTGACATAAATTGTAGCAATATCTTATTTGATCAATCTCCCAGAATAATGGAAATAAAAACAAACAATGAACAAATGGGACCTATTTATACTCAAAAGCTGGGAGTCGCCACTTCCTCCGTTCTTAAAAAAGAATATAATAAAAACAGGACAACCGGCTCTCATGTGTGTGCCACTAACAGAGAGGAATGGACACTTGGAGGTCTGACAGTGATAGCTAACCTAAGATGGGGCCTGTTATCAGTAGACTGTCATCAGAAACCTGGGCACACTGGTGTAGACACGTGCTCATCAGCCCACAGACTCAAGCCTATGGAAGAGACTCAAAATATTTAACCACTGGTTTAATGAGGCACTAACCCATCACAGAAGGTGCCAGCCACAGGCAACGGAGACAGCCATGCTGGTCCCTACTGGCTGGACAGCATTCTGCCTAAGTCTGTATTCACGACCACCCGTGTGCAGATGTGGGCCCCCACAAGGCCGCTGACACCTATGGGAACACGTCTGTGAGCTTGTGAGCAGTGCTCACAATTCACACCGTAAGCCCGGAGGCTGGGGCCAAGGAGCAGAGAGCATCGTCCAGCCTCAGGGGGACCTCTGGGCTGGAAGGATACACACGGCACCTGGGCAATAGGGTTGTGTGCAGAAAGCTGCGGCTGCCCTAGGGAGGGCTCAGGGGAGGTTTCTTAGAGGAGGGGTGTTTTTATTTGTCTTAAAGGATAGGACTAGTCTGCCTTGGTGGGCAGGAGGCTGGGAGAACAGCCCAGGGCATGTCATCAGGGGAAAGCATGACGCTTGTGAGAAACACGCAATCGTCTCACAAGCACCCCACCCAAGTCCTGAAATTATATTGTCTTCAAAAGAGCAAAACAGGCTAAGGGGAGTAGGGGTCAGATCTGCTGCTTGGAGAGTCAGGGACAGGAAGAAGAGAGCGGGAGGAGTCGGTGCTGGTGAGTTCAGCCTCTCACACTGTGCATCAGGGGTGGCACGTACGCTGGACATCTGCACACAGGAAAGCCAGGACAGCGCAGAGGCGAAGGGCACAGATGGCAGCCAGGCAGCTTACCTCAAATCCCGACCCAACTACTCACTAGCTGTGCGACTTCCAATAATTTACTTAACTTCCTGTGCCTCAGTATCTTCATCTGTAAAATGGGGATAATAACAGTATCTGCCTCACAGGACTGCAGTGAGGATTAAATGAGTTAATATGTATGTAGTGCTTAGAGCAGTGTCCTGCAGAGCCCACCCTGTGTGTTCTCCAGTATCATTACCATCATCATTATTATTTACAAGATGCCTCCCATCCACCTCGGGGAGCAGGCGGGGCAGGTATTAGTACCCCCTGTTTTAGAGATGTAGAAACAGAGGCTTAGGAAGTTGGGAGACCTACCCTGGTCTCATGACCAGGGCCTGGTGCAACGAGTCCTTGCCAGAGGCTTGGGGTGGGCTAGAGAAAGAAGATGACCAGCAAAGCTCAAAGGAGACGGTCTTGGCCATGGAGTTGAGCAAGGAGGAAGTGAGGGGTACGGGGCAGCCCTGGAAGGCATTTCTCTGGCAACCAAACAGCAGGGTGGGAGCAGAGCCGAGTGTCTGGGAGGACAGTCTTCCTTGGCTTTATACCCTGCCTCCTCTGGCATGAGCTCACCTTCAGCCTTGCCAGCTGCAAACCTGCTAAACAGCTGTCCTGCCCCCAGATGGATGGCTCTGACCATGGCCAAGTCCCCCAGGGACTGTGCTCCAACTGTCAGGCTTGGGACTGAGTGCCCTGCCTGCCTGAAACTATAGGAGGATGTAGGGGGGTAAAGGGAGCACTTGTGCGGGACTCACAGGCAACATGCTCTTTCCTGAGTCCATCTGCTGAGCAGGGCTGGCAGGACTGGAAATGATGTCATCCAAATAGCCCAGCTCTGCTGCTGCTGCTAAGTCACTTCAGCTACATCCAACTCTGTGCAACCCCATGGACTGCAGCCTACCAGGCTCCTCTGTCCATGGGATTTTCCAGGCAATTGTCCTGGAGTGGGGTGCCATTGCCTTCTCCGAAATAGCCCAGCTCATTCTCCCTAATTTTGGAGACAATTATTTGCTCCGAGAACCACCTGCCCCATTCTCAGAACCTCCCGCCTCCCCCACCCCACTCCCACATCAGCTAGATTCTGCTTCCTCATTCGTGTGTGACTCAGACTCTGTCTGGCTCAAGAGCCCTCAATAGCTCTCACTCACCCTGTCACATGCAGAGGGTGGGATCCAGGGTCCCTCAACCCATGGTCTCCCTTCACTCATAATCACACCAGCCTGAAGGGTCTTTCCCTCACAAATGCCTTTCCTCCTGGCAGCCTGGGTTGCTTTTACTCCTCAGGAAGAGTCTACCCAAACCTTTTTTCCTTGAAAGACTGACATTCAAACCCCTTCCTCCAGGTAGTCCTTGTGGATTCAGTGTCCCCAGGTCTTGCCTCTCCTCTGTGCATTCCCTTTTCCTCTCACCCAGCAAATACCCTCTTGGATTATACTAGATTTTCTAACTCTTCTCTCTCAAACTTTCTTTGGAGGCTTATAGGACCCCAGAATGCTGAGAATGGGGAGCCAATGGATCCTGCAGAGACCATGACATCACATGAACATGTGAAACTGATCATTCTCAAGATGTAGAGACAAAAACATAAAGAAAGCTACAGATTATTTGTGTAAATTGAACAAAATATTTAGTTATAAAATCAAGAGCCATATAAATGTAATTCACTTAGCAAGCAATTTAAAATTCCCTTGAACATTCAAGCTAGATGTTCTTGGTAACCTGGGGTTTGAGTCTCTGATTGAACATACTTTCCCTACCAATTCACAGGTGAGTAAAACTGCAGTTCAGAGACCTCCATGCCTGGCCCATCATCTCTCAGAATTTAATTCCCACCTGGGAAACTGGGCAGGGCTTCCCAGGTGGATCAGTGGTAAAAAGAATCCGCCTGCCAATGCAGGAGACATGGGTTCAATCCCTGGGTCTGGAAGATCTGGAGAAGGAAATGGCAACCCACTTCAGTATTCTTCCCTGGAAAATCCCAGGGACAGAGGAGCCAGGCGGACTACAGTCCATGGGGTCGCAAAGAGTCAGACACGACTGAGCAACTGATCACACACATACAGACAGGAAACAGCCACCCCAGTACTGCAAAGGGCGTGAGGGGAAGATGAAGACAGGACGTGGGACGTGGTAGATCCCATCCTGTCTCCCTTACCAGCCTCCCCAGGCAGGGACTCTGTCTCCTCTTGCCCATAAGTGTGCCCAGGTCTCAGTTGAGTCTGGGGCAGGGCCTTTATAACCTTGGTGAACTACAGCTCCATGCTGATTTTCTTTAGTACCTCCCTTTATCCCTGAGGCAAAAACACCAGTTAGCACCCCAGGAGCCCCACCTGGGCCCACCCTTCCTGTGAGTGGCCCAGAATGTTCCTCCTTCCTCTTCTATCATCCACATCAACAAAATTGGGTGTTTCATTCCTAATGGCCAGTATCTAATTAACTAATTTATACTAAGGTGTTAATGACTTGTTAATAGCTTGATGAGATGCTTTTTCCAGGAATCCAGAAACTAAGTTCTCTGAGGGCAGAATGCCTTTTATTGCCTCCCTCAGCACTTGGTAGGTGCTCAGTGAGTGATAAAGGGATCAGTACAATATAGTTGGGCTTCTCCTGGTGGTTCAGTGGTAAAGAATCCCCCTGTAATGCAGGACCCATGGGAGACGCAGATTCGATCCTTGGGTTGAGAAGATCCTCTGGAGAAAGGAATGGCTACCCAGCTCAGTATTCTTGCTTGGAGAATCCCATGGACAGAGGAGCCTGGAGGGCTATGGTCCCTAGGTTCACAAACAGTTGGACACGACAGAAGTGACTTAGCATGCACACATCAATATACTTAATATTTGAAAAATGCTTCCAGTCAAATATTATAGCTAGAAACACTTATTAGACAGTGGCTATTATTATTTCTAATGCAGAATTTTCCATTACCAGAGATGGTCTGAACAGAGAGACTCCCGGAGCCTGGGACCTTTGGGAACACCACCTACTCCAGGTGCCCCAACAGCAGATAACACTGTATGGGAGTGTGCTAATCCAGACATCCTGTTGCTCTGGAAAGGAAGGGGAGAGAGGAGGAAAAGAGAGGACAGTCTGATTCCTAAATTCTACTTTTGGTCATTGATTAATATATATTAAGCGTTGAAATACACCGGGCAGTTACCAAGGATTTATATGAATTAATACATGTAATCACCACAACTACGTCATGAGAAATCTTTTTATTTTTGTTGTTTTTCTTTTTAAATGTATTTATTTTTCTATTTGTTTTGGCTATATCATGTAGCATGCGGGATCTTAGTTCCTTGACCGGGGATTGAACCCATACCCGCTGCGATGGAAGCAGGGTATCTTAACCACTGGACTACCAGGGAAGTCTATCCATGAAGAATTGTGATCCCATTTACAGCTGGGAAGCGGAGGCTTCGAGAGGTGAAGACGTGCTGGGTGGTAGCGTGGGATTCAGACCTTGGGAGCCAGCTCCTGGAGCCTGGGCTCTTACCTGGGGCCATTTGAGGCAGATGCAAGTGCAGAGGCTCCCTGAAGATGCACCATCCCAGCAGTTTGGTGGCCGTTCCAACCATTGTCCATCCTCTCACACCTGGGAAGGATGTCCGAGGCTAGTCCTGTGCCCTGAGGGAAGGTACAGAGGGAGGAGTCGACTAGGGGCCATGGAACCCTCTCCCAGGCCCCTGGCCCTAGGGAACATGGCAGCCTCCACACAGCAGTCAATGGACAAAGGAGTCCTGGATTGGGGGCTAAATCCAGGAGTTTAAACAGGATTTTGAAAGACTTGAAGGATTTGGACCAGAAGAGATGGGGAGAGAGGGTGCTTCAGGCTGGGTAAGAACAGTTTGGTAAAAATTTGAAGGTATTTGAAGATGAGCCTTGTGGATGTCCTTGTCAGAGCAAAGGAACAGCCTGGAAGGAGGTTGCTGGTTGAGGTGGAGCTGGGGTGGCAGCTGCAGGGACCCTGAAGGCTGTGCCAGGGAGCTGCCATGCCTATCAGAGAAACAGACAGACAGCGGAACCATGGAGGGGACCACCCTCGTGTGAGGACTGGGTTCCAAGAGCTGATAAAGGCCCTGAGTGCTGCACCACAAGCTCCTGAGCACATTGCCTGACACATGGCGCACAGTGGAGATTTACTGAGGGAGAAGAGCAGGGACGGAGCTGCCTACTAGGGGGTGTCTGCGAAACTTCTACCCTCCTTATGAAGGAAGAGGCAATGACACACGATGCAGGCTTCAGAGGAAGCTCATGGAGCTCTGCAGAGTCCCTGTCCTTCTCGTACATGTCAAGAACATGCCAAGGGGTGAGGGAGATGGGAGAGTCAGACCTGGGCTCTGCTAGCCCAGGAAGACCTCCATGAAGAGGCTGAGAGTGAGGGAGCAGCAGAGCGAGAGGGAGAGAAGAAAGGAGGGATGGAAAATGGAGAGGAGGGATAAGGCAGGACGGAGACGGGAGATGGGAGGAGAGAAGGGAGGGAAAGGGAAATTCTGGTGAACCATGCAGACAAAATGATGGCAAGAGGAGGCTGGGAAGGAGCACGTGGCGGGTGGGGTGAGGGATTTTAGGCCAACCCCTAAACAAAGTGACAGCCCCGGACCAGCCTGGCCCCAGATTCTCTTCTCTTCCTGTCCACACCCAGTCGAGAGTCACAGCCCACCCACGGGGCCCCAGCAGGGATCTTTGGGAAATGGCAATCTCCAGAGGCAGAGCCAGCCATGGGCGGAGCTGGGGCTGCAGTCGCAGGGGCGACCATGGGGGAGTGCTGGGGTCCACTGTGGGAGCCAGGGACGCAGGAGGGAGGAGACAACAGGCAGAGTCTGGGGCAGAGTCTGCGGCAGGGACCACAGGAGTGTCTGAAGCAGGATACACAGTGCTCCCTGAGTCCCACTCTGGCCCAGACCTTCATCCTCGGCTTGCCTGGGTAGTGAGGGATGTGATGGAAGTCCAGTCTCATCTTGACACTAAGTTCTTCATTTCAATTTTAAACAGATGGTTCCTGACCAAGTTGCTCCACATCTTATTAGCAAATACACATTGGAGGAGAGACATACATGACAAAATGGATGTTCAGGAGGCTTCCCCTGAAACCTCCAGGCCCTGGACGAGCCTCTGTCCACTGTGTCCATATCTCTCCCTCTGAAACCTCCAGGCCCTGGACGAGCCTCTGTCCACTGTGTCCATATCTCTTCCCAATGGACTCTGGGAATTTCTCTCCCACCTGCCTGACACCATCCTCCTCATCTTCTTCATTCTGCTCAGGTGCTTGAAGGGCTAGACCTCCCTGTGTGCAGGCATACGCAGTCACTCAGTCAGGTCTGACTCTTTGCAACTCCATGGACTATAGCCAGACAGGCTCCTTTGTCCATGGGATTTTCCTGCAAGAATACTGGAGCATGTTGCCATTGTCTCCTCCAGGGATCTTCTGGACCCAAGGATTGGACTCGTGTCTCCTGCTGCTCCTGCATTGGCAGGTGGATTCTTTACCTCTGAGCCACTTCGGAAGCCCTAGACATCCCTTGCACAGCCTCTAACCTGTCTTATTTTGAGAGTTTGAGAGAGGTGAAGTGTGGCAATCCCATTTCTTGGAGAACTTACAGAAGTTCAAGGACCCACTGTGTCCAGGGCTGACTCTGGCCCAGGCTGTTCATTCACTTGCCAGGGAGAAAGGCACATGATACTTCACATGTGCCCTTGCCACCCCTGATACTTCACAGAGAGAGCTACTGTCCTCTGTGGGTTAGGAGATGAGGCCATGGGGTGGGGTCTGTCTCAGGGGCCCGGGGGAAGGGTGAAAAGTTCAATGAATGGCCCCTTTCCATGAAAGAAGAGGACGCAGCTATGGATGGAGCTCCCAGATATTCTACCCAGCAACCTTCCCTGTCCAGGGCAGTCCATCTGCTCTCCCTGGTCCCCAAGAGGAAGCCCACAGCCAAGAGAAGATTCATCAGGATAGAGATGATGAAGAGCCAATGATACCCCCCTGGAGAGGCTGGGGCCTGGGGCAAATTACCCTATAACAGCAGGTTAATTAGATAAGACCCAAATTACATGAGCAAGGCTTGCAAGCCCAGCAATTTGATGGTTTCATGTTGTTTCAGAGGTGGGGAGGCTTGATCTCTAGCTCAGCACAGAGAAAATGACTTCTTGCTCGCAGGCAAGCCAAACCCATGAATTAAGCTCTTGACTGGCCAGCCACGAGCCCCAGTGCCAAGCACATATAAAGGAGGGCACCTGCCAGTCCTCACTGCAACCTGCAGAACTGTGTGGGAATTTGCCTTCGTTCCTCCAGCATCCAAGCTCCATCTCCACCAGAAGCATGAGCCGCCAATTCACCTGCAAGGCGGGAGCTGCTGCCAAGGGAGGCTTCAGCGGCTGCTCAGCTGTGCTCTCTGGAGGCAGCACGTCCTCCTACCGGGCAGGAGGCAAAGGGCTCAGCGGGGGCTTCGGAAGTCGGAGCCTTTACAGCTTGGGTGGCGTCCGGAGCATCTCCTTCAATGTGGCCAGCGGCAGTGGGAAGAGTGGAGGTTATGGATTTGGCCGGGGCCGGGCCAGTGGTTTTGCCGGCAGCATGTTTGGCAGCGTGGCCCTGGGGCCCATGTGCCCGACTGTGTGCCCACCTGGAGGCATCCACCAGGTCACTGTCAACGAGAGCCTCCTGGCCCCCCTCAATTGGAGCTGGACCCCGAGATCCAGAAAGTGCGTGCCCAGGAGCGGGAGCAGATCAAGGCTCTGAACAACAAGTTTGCCTCCTTCATCGACAAGGTGGGTCTGCTAGGACCTGGGGACCTGCAAACACCCCTTGTTTTTTCTTCTCAGAACATGTGCTTTTGTTGCAGCAAGAGGGATTGAGGTTAGAAATGAAAAGGCATGTAATCCAGGGTGACCGAATTAAGGTTTCCCATATAGTCTTCCCTGAGAAAAGACAGGTAGGTCAATCTCTACTGGCAGAGGCTGGTCAGGGTTACTGAAAGGAGCTCCAAAGAGAAGACAGACCCTTGCTTCTTACTCTTGAGAGCTGGCTTGGTGTTACTGCTAAGCCTGGGCCCAAGCAGGCTATAAGCAGGAAGGGGCCAGGAAAGCTGTCCTCCTTCTATCATTGCAAGCTGATCTCATCCTCTAGTCCTTTTACAGAAGGACTGGGAGCATCAGCGAATGGTCCTTCATGGGTGGCTTGGCCATGGGCTTTAGTTTTGGTGGGTGAGGACTCTTTCGAGAGGCAGAAGAGCATGGTGGGGACGAGGTCTCCACAGCGCTCTGAAGTCAGACCTGGTTTCCACCTTGGCCCCATCACTGACCAGCTGTGTGACTTTGTGTGGCTAAGCCAGTCATGTAGCCAGCTGCGTGGACGGGTGGAGAGTCATCCACCCTGTTTATGCCTCTGTTTCCTCATCTCCACCATGGAGATAATAACCTACCTCTTGGGGTCACTATCAGATTTGTGAAAGAAAATGCATGTGCAGATCTTGGCATGATGCCTGATGCATGCTAAGTACTCCCCAGATGGCGGTTACTGTTATTATCATTTTTATCTCCGAAAGCTGAAGGAGGGGTGTTGAGAAGGAGAAAAATCAAAGGTCTGGAAGAAGCCTCAAGGGATCATCCAGGCCAGATAGGTCCTGCCTTTTTGGAGATAAGAAATGATTGCTCCCACTTTGCAAGTCAGCAAAGGCAAGGGGCGATGCCATGCCCAAGTCATCTCCGGGCAAGGGAAGGTGCAGTTGGAGGCTCAGCCTCCTGACTCCAGACCCAGTACTGGGCACTGGAGGACTCTGCTGGCTACATGACAGTCAGGCACCAAGGGTGGGTCAGCCCAGGACAAACCCTATTTTGTGACAGTCAACAGCCATCAAAACCTTGCATCCCCACAGCTCTGGACTCCAGTTTGGAGCAGTTCCTGCTGCCTCTGCTCACTTCAGGGGCTGCACTGTCTCTGTGGCTTCTTACCCCCTAAGCCTTTTCACATCTAGAAGAGCAAAGTATTCTGAGGTTTGGGGTCTGGGGAGGTGGGAGTGGACTGACCTTGGGCCGAATTGGTCAAACCTCATTAAGGAGTAAAAGGTCTGGAGACACGGAAAGAAAGACAAGCATGAAGATAGTCACCTCTGTGAAAAAGGTGGTCTGTCTGGGGTGCCTCTGGGTTCAAACGCCTGGAGGTCTCCTAAATAATTTTAGTCCCTAGAGGAGTACAATCCCACAAGCCCAGGAAGCCAGGGACGATGGGCACATCCTATCAGCCATCCAGATGTGCACAGTGCGGTCCTGGGTGCAGGGTTTTCTCTGTGGTGAATACTCAGCCTTAAGGATAGACTTGAAAGAGTCAAGATTGCTTAAACCAAACCCAATGCTGGAGGATCTGCTGGAAGCAAGCTGTTTGGTCACCAATCCCACCTCAACACTGAAGCCCAGACAGTTTTCTGATGTCCTGTGTTTCTGACTTTAAGGAACACAACCTTGTTTAAAGTAGCTGTGCTCATATATGATTAAGGAAAGTCACATTCAAAACAGAAAAACCAAAACTCAACCCAAACCAAACAAGAGCAGTGGCTGCAGATCCACCAGCTCTGGCCAGTTTCCTGGCCCAGTGAGGCTACAATGGCATGGGAGTTCTGTCTGTCCATCTTGCTTCATGAGCCAAGTTTGCTCTAGGGAAGATGGTTCTGAAGAGCAGAACTAGGGGAGTAGGAAGAGGCCTTGAGAAAGATGGAGTTGGACTCGATGAAGGAATTTAGAACACTCAGGAGTTCTTGGTCCATTGAGCCTCTTGATCATGAAATACTAGAAAATGAAGAGCAGACTCCTGTCTTTTGAGTGGTCAGCCTTTCCAAAGATGGATTCAGCCTGACTCTGTTGCAGTAAATTCAGGCTCACCCCTCTCCTGGACTGGTTTGGCCATAGTGGGTTCAGAGTGATCAGATGTATGGGTTATTGGAACATATATCTGGGTTCAGTTCTGGGCTCTGATATTTATTAAACCACTGGACCTTGGGAGAGGTCAACTTCTCAGTTTCCTTTCCACAAAATAAGGTTAAAGTTGCATGTACCTCAAATAGCTGTTGTGAGGGGTAGAGGAGAAAATGCAGGGGACTGCTTTGCCCAGTGCCCTAGAAGTGACGGGTGTGATGGTTTCCATGGAGGCTCAACATTTCTGGGCATTGGGTTTCAGGTGAGGTTCCTGGAGCAGCAGAACCAGGTGCTGGAGACCAAGTGGGAGCTGCTGCAGCAGCTGGATCTGAACAACTGTAAGAACAACCTGGAGCCCATCCTCGAGGGCTACATCAGCAACCTGCGGAAGCAGCTGGAGACACTGTCTGGGGACCGGGTGAGGCTGGACTCGGAGCTGAGGAGTGTACGGGACGTGGTGGAGGACTACAAGAAGAGGTGAGCGGGGAGGGGACTCCCTGTAGCTACATGACTGTCCCTGTCCCTTTTGAGCAGGAGTGGGCAGCTACCCCAGCTTGAAGTTTTTGGAGGCAGGGGGCAGTGTTCCTTGTCATACCAAGCAGAATCACCCCAAGAAAGCTCTGGGACTTGCTCCCTGATCCTCCAGTCTGGCACTTGGGACAGATGGGTGGTTTCCTTCAGGATGTTCATGCCACATGCTCTTCCTCATTTTTGAAGCTGAATCTCCAACAATCTCCTTCTTCCAAAATTGGTGATCACATCCCCTCCTCCAGGAAGCCTTCTTGCCTGGCTGGCCTCACAGGCCCTGGACTCTACAGGCCCTCCAGCATCTGTGCCTCTGTCAAGCACACTGCCCCCAACTCAGGATCTTCCCTGGGCAAGCGAGGGTTCTCAGTGAGACATATTAATCAAAAAAGCCCTGGCATTTCCACAGGTACGAGGAAGAAATCAACAGGCGGACAGCAGCAGAGAATGAGTTTGTGCTGCTCAAGAAGGTGAGGGGGTAGGCCCGTCTGAGGTCTGGGGCTGGCCTGGGATCTGGTGCAGCTGAGCCTGCCAGTGTGCTCTGCTTTCAAAGAAAGTGAGCTTATTCCAAAATGGAGAGGGGAAGGCAGGGGAAAACCACAATGCAAGACTATTCAGAGAAGGGAAAAAAGACAGGGTGGGGGCATTCATGAGTGCTTAGTCGGGGCAGAATTCTCCCACAGTGGAGAACAGCAGAGGACAGCACACGGAAGTCCCCTGCAGCTGCAGGCCTGGCTCGGATGCCACAGGATGACTGAGAGCAGCCGGCTGGGGCTCCTTTCCTTAGTGGGGCACCCCATCCCTACTGCCAAGAGAGTCCATTCGCAGGACGGATCAGGGCTGGGCCCTCTGCTCCTTACTCCCCTTTCTCAGAGCCTCCCAAAGAGGAGAGGTGGCTAGTTCCCTGTGCAAGGGAGCAGCCTTCGGTGTGTGCAGCCTTCTTGGCTGCAGTGGTGGTGACCTGGGGATGGCTGGGCTATCTTTCAGGATGTGGATGCGGCTTATGCCAATAAGGTGGAGTTGCAGGCCAAGGTGGACTCCATGGACCAGGAGATCAAGTTCTTCAAGTGTCTCTATGAAGCTGTAAGTCTATCTCTCCATTCCACCCCTCTAGGGCTACCATTAGGGTAAGACTCTATTCTGAGACACCCAGGAGGGACACCCAGGCCCCTCATCTATTCATCTCCATTTCAGCCCTGAGAGGCTCCTCATCTCCACTCTCCGGGTGGGAGGGAAATGGTCCTGCCCTTACCTCCATGGCAGCCGGACTCTGTCTAGGGCCTGGAGGGAGCTCACTATGCACCGTGAGCAGCAGTCTTGGTTTGGAGCCTCAAATGGCATCACTGGGATTTGTTCACCTTATGAGGGAGGTTGTTGACCTCCATCAGTCACGTCCTGAAACCATCGCTGATTCCCCTGCAGGAGATCGCTCAGATCCAGTCCCATATCAGCGACATGTCTGTCATCCTGTCCATGGATAACAACCGTGACCTGAACCTGGACAGCATTATTGATGAGGTCCGCGCCCAGTATGAGGACATTGCCCTGAAGAGCAAGGCTGAGGCTGAGGCACTGTACCAGACCAAGGTGAGCTGGGCTGAGGCTAGGCCATGGAGGGTGACCCCTTTAGACAGGAGGGCTGGGCCAGATCATTTTCAGAGCGGAGACAATATCCAGTTAAGTGTCCAGCATGGCCTGTCCCCATGACATCACCAACCCCAGCCACCATGCACTCCCACAACACACTCATCACCCCTAACCATAGCTCTGTTCTTTGGGTCCCCAGTTCCAGGAGCTGCAGCTGGCAGCTGGCCGGCATGGGGACGACCTCAAAAACACCAAGAATGAGATCTCAGAGCTCACCCGGCTCATCCAGAGAATCCGCTCAGAGATTGAGAATGTGAAGAAGCAGGTGAGATGGCTGGTTGCCTTTGCCTGGGGCAGACGGGCACAATTGGTGGGGGGGTGGGGGCGGAGGTGATGAATGGGCTGAGGGTATCAGCCTCCCAAGTCTCTGCCCAGGAAGGGAAAGGGGCCAAAGAGGTCATCACATCAAATCCTTAGAGCAGGCATCCCTGGGGTGTCTCAACTGCAGCTCAAGTGCCAGGGGTATGGTAAGCACTTGGGAAATAATAGTTGATCCTAGAGCATCTCCTTCCCCATGCCCTTGTCTCTGACCCCACACAGATGGGCAGCCACTGACATTGTACCTTCAATACAGTGTTCCAGTGGTCTCTTCTCCCAGACTTTAAAGTCAAGAGCAGAAGGCTGAGCTGGACCCTCACTCACTTTGTATTCTTAGCATAGGCTGGCCAAATAAATGACTTTGCAAGGAACCGAGTGGGGCTGAATCTTCAGGGCTGCAGAATGCACTGTTTTTCATCCACCAATGTCTAAACACAAGGCAGTGAAGCCAAAGCTAAGGAAGGACTTGCCAGTGCCAGAAAGGGCTCCAACTAGAAGAGGAACAGGGAGGTCCGACAGGTGGCGGTGGGCGTGTCTGCTTCAGAATCTCAGAGAATGAGTGGGACTTGGATGTGGATGATTCCAGGGTGCCCTTCTGATTTCCAACTCTCCAATTCCCCGTTTAGGCTTCCAACCTGGAGACTGCCATCGCTGATGCTGAACAGAGGGGTGACAATGCTCTGAAGGATGCCAGGGCCAAGCTGGATGAGCTGGAGGCTGCCCTGCACCAGTCCAAGGAGGAGCTGGCCAGGATGATGCGCGAATACCAGGAACTCATGAGCCTGAAGCTGGCCCTGGACATGGAGATCGCCACCTACCGCAAGCTGCTGGAGAGTGAGGAGTGCAGGTAATGGGGGACGCTATGGCAGGAAGGCCCCGGGGGTTGGGGAAGGACCCAAGGAGAAAGCCCAACACATCCTAATCTAGAAAAGATGAGTTCTTGGGGAGTGAAGAGGTGGTGATCCTAGGGAAAATAACAGAATTGATAATACCTACCCAGACATGAGTGCTTACTTCATACCAGGCACTGTGCTACGTGGATTGTCTCATTCAATCCTCATAACTTCCCTGTGTATACCTGGGCACACTCCCATTCCCGCCAAAAAGAAAAAGAAAAATGCATTACTTGTTCCATCTTCCTTAAGTGCCCAGGTCCAAGATGAGCTTGTGAGAGATGGGCGGCCACTCCAGCATCCCCAGTGCTCTTGGGAGAAGGAAAGGATCGATGCCTGGGTCTGAGCTTTGGGAGGTGTCATGCTGTTTCTCAGATGTTAAACCTCATTAGGTTTAACTTGGATGGTTGCCTGGTTACCCCAAAGATTCAAGGGTGTCCCTCATAGCTTCTCAGGCTCTGTGCCAGAGGAGCCCTGGAATTTCCATAGGTGTCTGCTGAGTTCAGAAACCCACATTATCTGGTGGGGGCACTAGCTTTGAGGTTAATAGACTGCAGGTTGAATGACTGCTTGCTCTTATTTCTCCCCTTGTTAACAGGATGTCAGGAGAATTTCCCTCCCCTGTCAGCATCTGTAAGTACCTGTATGCTTGGACCTAAAACTGTACACTCTGTGGACTTGAAAGGGCCTTAGTTATACCCCATGTGTGGAGATGAGCAATCTAAGGACCAGAGAGGGAAAACCTTTGGCTGAAATCACACAGCCAGATAGCAGGGCATGGCCAAGCAATCAGGCCTCCTGACTCCCAGCCCAGGGCTCCTTCCCACTTATCACTGTCTCCCTGTTCCCAGGGGACGGCAGCTAGGAAGGCTCTCACCGTGGGAATGGGGAAACAAAGGACATGGGGCAAGACAATGAGCATGGGTGAGAGGCCCAGAGAGCCAAGTTTGCAGGTTATGATCAGACCCAGGCTGGGGGACTCATGGACCTAGGAGGTCAAGCTGATAGTTGTTAGATCTCTAAGATTTCTCACCGAGGTTAAGAGTTAAGTTGTAGCTTCCCAAAGATGCCCCTGGAGGACAGCTGGCAGGAGGCAGGAGGAAGAGGCTGGAGACTGAAAAGTTTAGAGAAAAGGCTAACAGAAGAGGTAGGAGGTGTCCAGAATGACACAAGAGTCTGTGGGTACCTGGACCAAAGAGGTGGACCTCTGAGAGTTAAGAAGCAGCTGAATTGAGTATAAGCTGGACAAACCAAGGGTAGGGCGTGGGGGAAGCAGTCTCTGCCATATTGTCCCCAGTGGGGAGGGAGTTGACTGTGACTGGGTCCCCCAGCCAACCTGTTGTTCCAAGAAGAGCCGCACCTGTCCTGGGGAAAGGCGGCCTCCTCTGGCCCAGCCCCTAGCTGTGCCTGCGGGCTGCTGACCCTGCTCTCCCCCCGCAGCCATCATCAGCAGCACCAGCGGCAGCGGCGGCTATGGCTTCCGGCCCAGCTCGGTCAGCGGAGGCTACGTGGCCAACAGCGGCAGCTGCATCTCTGGAGTTGCAGTGTCCGCGGCGGGGAGAGCCGGAGCCGGAGCAGCACCACCGACTACAAGGATGCCCTGGGGAAGGGCTCCAGCCTGAGTGCCCCCTCCAAGAAAGCCAGTCGGTAGAGTCCGCTGCCCTCCCGCCATCCCTGCGTCCCGGCTCTGGCTCGCGCACAAGCGCTCTCCCCAGCCCATTGTCAGCCCCACCCCGACCCCGCCCAGCCTACTCTTGTACCTCCGGTGCTGGCCTTGGCCGCTCACTTCTCCCAGACTCTGTCTTCCTGAACCTGGACAGGTGTGGACAGCTAAGCTTGGTGAAATTCCTCCTTGCACATGCTGGAGTTTGCCTCCTTGGCTGTGGTCCCTGAACCATGCCATGGGCTCCCAGCCTTTCGTCCTCTGCACAGCCTTTGACTCTGTGGCTGATTACTCTGGCTCTGTGGATCTCAGACCCAGGCCCTCTTCTCACACTGGGGCCTTTGTCCCAGCTCCTGCTTGTGGTAGGAGCTGGCTCTGTGTTCAGGAAAAGGAGGGCTGAAGGACAGATGACCAAGCAAAACCATCCCCACCCCACCCTGTCTGGCTCACGACTCATTCTGAGTGGACTGAGTACAACTCAAGGACTCTTTCTTCATTCTATCCTGCACCCACAAGCAGGGAAGAGGAGGCCCCTTCATTTCTCCTTTCTCCTTAAAGACCCTCCCACTGCATCCTCAATAAACAGCACGATCTGATGGCTTGGTCTCTGAGTGGTCAAGGTGCGCGCACAGACCTCAGTTCAGATGCTCATATGAGCACACAGGCCCATGGACACACACATTACACAGTGGCATATCACCTGGGCAGGTTAATCTTCTCTGTAGAGCAGAAAAGAAGATGCTTTCTGAGCCCACATGGCAGAGGGGCTGGGAGTACATGTTGGGCTGCAGGGAGATGAAGTGTGGAGAAGAGGTGGGAAGAGAGAGGGAGAGGGCGTGCGTGTGTGGCCTGGTTTGCGGCTTTCAACAAAAGGGTTGCCTGTGTCCACTGGCAGAAATGTCCTGGTCTTGTCAGAGACTCTGGTCTCTTTCTGAGAACTGCTTGTTTCCTAGACGGTGGGAGCTTGGCAGGCAGTTATATGAATTTGTTCAACCTGTGCCTCACTCTCACAGTCCTGGCCTCTGGGCAGGGTGGTGGATCTCCCAAGAAGGGTGGAGCTGGTGGGGACCCAATCCCCTGGCCTCTCTGTTAGAAAATCTAAGATAGGGAACAAGTTTTCAGAGCCTGAGCCCAGGCTGGAGCGGAGTGAACTGGGACAGACTGTGAGATTTAGTGACTGTGCAGTTGGCACTTCCCCAGACACCTGTCTGTCCTGCTCCCACCATGATGGAGGCCATTCCTGCCCTGTGGTGGGAAGGGCTGTAAGGAGGCAGATGGATGGACTCCACAGCAACAATAGAGAGCTGGCAAACCTCAGCCTGGAAGTCCCTGGAGTTCACAAGGGCTTCCAAAGATGGAGGAGGAGGGACTGGATAATAGGATGGATGGGCTAGGTTGGCAGATAGAACTTGAGAGTAGTGGCTAGGGCTTAGAGCAAGGCCACAGGGCCAGGCTTGAACCCCCCACCACCCAGGAACTGACCACTGGTCAGGGCTTCCAGGTTGCCCTCAACCAGGAAGTCACTGCCACCTTTCAGCAGGTGTGGGTAGAAGAGGGACTCAGAAGCAAGTTTTGCTTCCCCGGTTGACAAGGTGAGGCTGGTGTGTATGTGTGCTTCCAGAACTGGGTAGAGACATTGCCATTTCCTCAGGAAAGGAGTCACACACACCTGCTGTCTCTGTCACTCTCCTCCCTTTGCAGTAGTAAGGACTGAGGTGAGACAGCAGAAAGAACTTTCCAGTTGAGAGGTTTAGAAGAAATGCTAGATTCTCAAATGTGGGGATAGAGACTGTCTCTCTAGATGCTGCTGTTTTATCAACCAGGTTGTAGGGCAGGAGTGAAGATCACTCCCTCGTCTCTTTCAGGGCTCATGGGGGTCTTCTGGGTGGGCAGGGTGATTCTGGGTTCTGGGTCCGTTTTCAGAACAGCAGATCACGGTGCTGGAGAGTGAGTGAAGCTTCTTGCAGGAGGCAATCGGGAGGCATGCACTGAGGCCCCTGGTCGGGACTTAAGTTATCAGCTTGGCAGGTCTGCTGCCCCTTCTACCCTCGGGGTGTGGAGGGAACTTCAGTGGAGCTGAAGGCCTGGATGGAGGTGCTGTGTAAGGGTCCCATCGGGGCTGGCTTTGGGGGTCAGAGGTATGACTGAGTTGGTTCTGGTCTCTCCAGGATGACACCAAGCTGAGGGTGCCCTTGGAGTTGTCATGGCCTGGGTTTCCTCTGCTGCTGGCTGTTTCCATCTTCCCCACCTCCAGGATCATGTTTCATGTCCACTTCCCATGCACACACACCAAAACTGAACCTCAGGAAGGGTAAGTGATGGAGCCTGGGCCAGGTCGTTGACTCCAAACGTTCCTCCTGGGGGGTTCCTGCCTGCCAGAACAGTTCATTATGGACCCCCAGACCCAGCTGATGTGAGGACAAAAGCCTGGTCAGGTGCACTGTGTATGAGGTATGTTTCAAGGAGTTCCTCAGGCTACAGTGTCATAAGAGCTGGCCTGCAGGCCTGGGGCTGAGCTTCTCACAGCCTTCCAAGAGGGAACCAACAGGCCTGGGCCTCAGACACGTCCATGTTTCTGTCCACGGGCAACAAGAAGCTCCTGGGCCAGGCTGTATCATCCCAGTAGAAGAACATGATGGCCCTGCGGAGGGAGGCCCAAGTCCTGGAAGACCAGGAGCCCTGTAGTGCTCTCTAGCTGGGTTCCCTGACTAAAGGGCCAGGTCCAGGGCCCAGGACACTTTAAATGGGCACCCAAAGTGGGAAGGGGATGACTAGGGGGCCTGCCTAACACCTCTCAGCCAGTCTCTGAGGCTGCAGGCAGTAACTGGAATGATAGGAGGTTAATCACTGGGGGGTGATGGAGACTCTGGGGCAGCTTATAGGCTGGAGACTGGTTTAGAGACAGCCTAGAGACTACTGGCCGGCTCCACTGCGCAGGATGGCTGTGTCAGAGGGAGCCTGGAGTGGAGCTGAGGGGCAAGGGCCGGGCTTGGATGGATCCCGAGGGTATAGAGGCTGTGGTTGGCCATATCAATGGGAGAAGAGGAGAGAGAGGAGCCATCATGTATTCCTTTCCTCAGATGCAGGTAGTGAAGGCCTTTGATACTTGGCAAGTGCGCCTTGCTTTCTGAGACCCTGTCTCTGCTCCCCTACCCACCTGACTCATCTCCTCCTCCCAGACCAATGACAGGGACTGAATCGTCTTCACCTGTGTACTCCTGTGCCTGGCACACCATTTGTGCTCAGCACAAGTGGCTGAACTAAGTGCCCCCCAATCCCCAGCACACTCTGACTCCAGGCTGCCATGGTGGGTCCTGACAGGAGCTGGTCCTTGGTATAATCCACTGGAGGCCCTGCAGCAGGAAGGCTGAATCTATCAGCGGCCCAGCTGGGGGACTGGCGGGGGCTGTGTGAGCCAGGCTGGCTGTAGATGTGGACATTGGCACACTTGGGACATCTCCGGAGGGCGAGGAGAGCAAACGGGGATCCAGATGGCATCCAGGGGTCCTGCCAAGGGGCTGAAGCCTTGACACTGACCTCTGCCCTGCTCCTCTTCTTCATCTGTGGAGCCTCAGCCCTTAGCCCCTTTCCTATACTTCAGGCCTGGAGTAGCAGGTAGGGGTCCTAGGACAGGATTTGGAAACCAATGTTTATGGAGCCCTAGCCCCGGGCTGGGCACCTCTTTGAGGCAGGTGGTGCTGTTCCTAAGACAGACATGCTAAATCCAAGGCCACTGAGCAATACCTGGAGCCAGGATTCCATGAGCTCTGTCTCCCAGAGCCCACACTCTTTCCATATCGCCACCCTGCCTCCTGGCATGGGAACGGCCTGCCTCTGCCCACCCAGCTGCTTTGCATTTGTTCCCACCCTACCCTGACCTCCCACGGGCTCCCTGCCCTTTCTCTGTTGGAAATTTCATAGTATTCTGTCATCTGAAGCCTCATGTCTCTGAGTCCTTAGCACTGGCTGGGTTCCCTTTTCACCTCCTGATTGCCATTAAGCCATCTCAGTTTTACATACTGCCGGCTTCCTGTAGAAGCTGTGGCCCCACAGTCACTGGTCTGTCACAGTAGCCCATCCCCTCAATGCTGGGGGTCTTTAAGGCAGTACCTTGATCAAGCTCCTCTTGATCCTCGTCTCCCATGCTAGAGGCAGCCAGGGGTGGTGGCAGCCCTGGATCAGGAGCAGGTGGGGGTGATAAAGAGGTGGTGAGTGCTTAGTCGCTCAGTCCTGTCCAACTCTGTGCAACCCCACGGACTGTAGCCCGACAGGCTCCTCTTTCCATGGAATTCTCCAGGCAAGAATACTGACATGGGTAGCCATTTCCTTCTCCAGAGAATCTTCCTGACCTGGGGATCAAATCTGTGTCTCCTGCATTGCAGCTGGATTCTTTACCATCTGAGCCACCGGGGAAGCCCTGAAGAGGTGGCGGAGGTGGGCTCAGTGGACAAGAGTGGTAGAGGTTTTGGAAGGAATGGAGCTGAAGCAGACTGGAGTGGGCAGTTTATCTTGAGAAGCTGTCGGGCTCTGGGAGCAGAAGCATCAAAATGAAATCCTAGATCAGCAAGAAGAATCTGGAGATTCAAGAAGGAGACAGCCCGGCCATGCAAGTTGGTGCTTCTGGTCCCTGTCGTTTGCCTAGATCGGTGTGGTGGTCAGCCCAGCCAGCTGAGGACGGCTGCCACCTCTGCCACCACTATGACAGGGCTATCTTTAGTTTTCCTGAGCATCTTCTGAGAAGACTCGGGAGACCTCATGTCTCACCACTTGACCTTGGAAAAGTTCTGCTTCCTCTCTGACCCTCAAGCCATCCAGGACCCTGGCTTCCTATCATGTGTGTGTTATCTTGCCCGGCAGTGAAGACTGTTTCTCCTCTGGCTTACTCACCTGCTGCCTCTCAGGGCTGGAGGTCCTTGGGGCCCATAGCCTAACCCCACTGGCCCAAATCTCATAGCTGAGGGCTTATCAACACCACTTGAAGAGATGGACATTTTCAAGTCTGAGAGTCTCTCTGCCCCAGCTAGTTCTGTCCCACCATTCTAGACTGAATACAATCACTGTGCACTGCCAGTGCTGGTGGAAGAGGGAGAAAGAGCCAACCGAAAAGGAAGAAGAGGCCGCAGAGCAGGTAACTGAGAAGCACAGAGGAGCCAAGCGTTCTTTCCATTAGGAGAAACAGAAAATAAATGTATGCTCTAGGAACTAGTTCCTCTCACTTGGTCCTGACTCTTTTGCTTGTTTGAATAGCTCATAGATAGCCTTGGAATCCAGCCAAATCAGGAAGAGGGGCCTCCAGGTTGTCACAGAAAATCCTTGAAGCAAATAAGAGGTGGATGAATCATGGCTTTGACTGCCCAAAGGACGGATGGGACAGGGTAGATGGTGGGAAGATTCCTGTCTGACTCCCCACCCACCCCCTACCCCCAGTCCCCACATTTCAAGTCAGCAAATAGAGCGTCAAGGCAAGGGGCCCTGTGCAGGCTGAGGCAGGTTTGCAAAGGAGGGTTGGTGGGGACACCGCACCCTCTGGAGCCAGAAAGATTGGGGTGTTCTCTCTGCACGTCCTCAGCTGGCAGGTCAGCCCAGGCCCAGTGTTCCCTCTGACACCCTTTCCTCCACAGTCAGAGGTGGTGGGGGTTGGGTACCACCCTTTCAGGATCCTTTGCAGTTTCTCAGAGGCCTTAAGAGCACTTGATTAATTGCCCCCTGGTTGAAAGAGGTAAGTGGTGAGAGTGTGAATGGTCAAGTCCATGATCCAGCAGGATTTCAAATAAGATGCTAAGGCTGCCAGCTTCTAATTGGGCCAAAATGCGATCAATGATCATCGACTGCCTTTGTTGTTTCAAAAAAGAAAGGGACCATTTAACAGTAGGAGGCACATGCTCTCAGAACAAGATCAGCCCTTGAGTTTAAACAAAGTCAGCCACACAAGAAACTTATTGCACCATACTTATCTTTCTCCCTTAGCTCCAGACCAGTGAAAACTGCTTCAGCATTTATTGTACAACCCTTCCTGTCTCAGCCCCTCATCCAAGTGAGCATAAAAGCGCTCTGTCAATGACATGACATTGAGAAAATCATCAAAAGGAACAATAAAGGGGAAGTCTGTAGAAAAAGAGCATGAACTGCAGGATGAAAGGAGTGAGGACAGCGATCTTGCAGAAGGAATGTGGCGAGAGGGGAAGGGAGGAGTGGGCTGCTGGTCCACCCGGCAGGGCTGCACCCACGCCAGGAACCTTGTCCCCTATGCCTGCTTCCTCTTCTGCAAAAATGAAAATAATAATAACCACCTCCTGTTATTGTAGTGGCTGAGACATAAAAATGCCGGGCCCGTCATAAATATCAGCTATTATTGTTATTATTACTGTTATTAGGAACAATGATAGCTAGGAAACCACCGATAACTTTTAGAGGTTCACTGGGACCCCGATCCTGATTTGATTTCCCAGCAACGAGTCCTTTCTTTGGCGTTTCCCCAAGATTGGTGTGACACTAGTGTAAAGATCCCGCTTGCCAATGCAGGAGATATAAGAGATGTGGGTTTAATCCCTGGGTCAGGAAGATCCCCTTGAGGAGGGCATGGCAACTCCCAGTATGCTTGCCTAGAGAATCCCATGGACGGAGGAGCCTGGTGGGCTACAGTCCATAGGGTCTCAAAGAGTTGGACACAACTGAAGGGACTTAGCCATGCACACGTCAGACTGATATGTTTGAGCCTGTTTCTGAAACTGCCTCCTCCAGGGAACTAATCCAGGTCTACAGAGCCCAGGCTTCCTTCTCAGTCTCACCCCACCAGAATGGAGCTTTGCCCATGGGCTTTTTCCTGAATCAAACCCCAGGAGTTTCCTCCTAAAACTCTGCCTTTCTCCTAACATGTAGATGTTGCTAAGTTTGTGGTTTACTTGAAACAGGATTGCTACATTTCCCCCAGGGCCTCCTGGTTATTTATCAGCAGTCTCAGTGCTGGAGGTATCTTCTCCAGGGTCCCTGGTGGGCAGAGCCTGGGAGGCCCATGTCTCCCTGTGCAGTGACAGGACAGAACTGTCTCCAGGTGCACTTGCTGTTTTTGATGATGGTGGGAAGAAGACACCTGCAGAACTCTGCAGATGTCTTCTTCCCACCATCATCAAGGCTACTCCCCCGCACCACGCCCCTTGCTGCAGCTCAGCCCACCTCTCTGCCTCACTGAAGACTTGTCTTTGACTGGACTGGGAATGGCCACCTTTCATCCCTGAGGACCAGGTGTGCCAGGCACTGCCAAAGCTGACTTCCAGTGGCAAGGGTCTCAGGGCAAGAGCAGGCAGGCAGGGCTTGGGCTAAGAACCAAGTCTGGAAATGGAAACTCCATGACACTGTGATTGACTATTCAGGGCCGGTGTCTGGAAACTGGGCTATGAGCCAGGATGGGTAATAGGAGAACAGGCTGAAAAAAGACATCTGAGAGGAACAAAGCCTGGTGGGAGAGAGGGAGGAGGGTTTGGAGGTGGGAGGGGTCACACTGCTGAAGTCTGCAGATTTGGAAAGTGAAGGATAGGGAGGGACAATGGGCAGGATCTGGGTGCAGGAGGGTCAGAGACAGTGGTGTGCTGGCTAAAGCTTAATCAGCTCTTTGAAAAAAAGTGTGTGTACGTAAATACACACACATGAATATATACACACAAATGCATATATGTACATATGTATAACACACACATGTACATAAACAATTTTATGTTTTAGTGATACATAAAGTGTTTTTATGGGGCTTCCTGGGTGGCTCAGTGGTAAAGAATCTGCCTGCCAATGCAGGAGATGCTGGTCTGTGGGTCAGGAAGATCGCTTGGAGAAGGATATGGCAACCCACTCCAGTATCCTTGCCTGGAAAATCCCATGGACAGAGGAGACTGACAGCCTACAGGTCATGGGATCACAAAAGAGTCGGACACCACTTAGCAACTGGACAATAGCAACGAGGTGTATAACATGCAAATTTATAAATAATAATAAATATTCAATACTCTTCATTATAAACTATGAAACCTCCTGAATCTCATGAAATACTTTCAATTGATTTGCCTAAGCTCTTGCCTAACCACCAGCCTGTTAACCACAACTTACCAACAAGTACAGTTCCGACAGGAACATTAGTTGGTTCATATTTTCATGCTAATGATTAAGATTAAAGTTGAACAAGGAACATGGTTTTAGAGCTTTCCTTGCTACCCAGTGATGTGAATGGCTGAATCAGGGAAAAGTTTTTGAATCCTGGAAGATAATTTGGTTGTTTTTTTTTTTTTTTTTTTTGCTATCCATAGTGTAATGGTTATGAACATGGCACACTTTTAAGTTTAATCTGCATAACATTTTTACCATCACTTCCTTAAACCTAGACTAGAGCCATCCAATGCAAGCCAGACACATAGTGTAAAACTTTCTGGTAGCCACACTAGAAAAATAGCTGAAATTCTAATCATGTATTTACTTAACCTGATATATGCAAAATGTTATCATTTCAACATGTAACCAATATAAGAGTGATTAGTGGGCAATGGCACCCCACTCCAGTACTCTTGCCTGGAAAATCCCATGGGTGGAGGAGCCTGGTGGACTGCAGTCCATGGGTCGTGAAGAGTCGGACAAGACTGAGTGACTTCACTTTCAGTTTTTACTTTCATGCACTGAGAAGGAAATGGCAACCCACTCCAGTGTTCTTGCCTGGAGAATCCCAGGGATGGGGGAGCCTGGTGGGTTGCCGTCTATGGGGTCACACAGAGTCGGACATGACTGAAGTGACTTAGCAGTAGCAGTGATATATTTGATATTCTTTTTTCATACTAAGTTTTCAAAATCCAATGTGTATTTTACATATACAACATTTTGAATTGTGAACCACCCACATTTCAAGTGCTCAGTAGTCACATGGGGCTAGAGGCAACTGTGGTAGACAGTATAGCTCTAGACAATTAACAAAACACTCAAACTTGTACACACATGTATTAATATATGTAGGTATGTGCATATATGCACACATACATGTAGTGTGTATATATAGATATATAATCATTTTTTTATACCTAAAACAAATATAATGTTATAGTCACATATATTTCAACTTAAAATACAAAAAATAAAAAATAAAAAAACAGTAAACTAAGCTCTGATTTGCAGTGTTTGATGATTCCTTTGGTGTGACTCCTCCCACAGTGGTGGTTTCAAGCTGCCAACATGATGTCAGTGGCCTCAGAGCTGCAGAAACGTGTAACAGCTCATCATTGTACAGTATCAGTTCAGTTCAGTTCAGTCGCTCAGTCGCGTCCGACTCTTTGCGACCCCATGAATCGCAGCACGCCAGGCCTCCCTGTCCATCACCAACTCCCGGAGTTCACTCAGATTCACGCCCATCGAGTCAGTGATGCCATCCAGCCATCTCATCCTCTGTTGTCCCCTTCTCCTTCTGCCCCCAATCCCTTCCAACATCAGAGTCTTTTCCAATGAGTCAACTCTTCACATGAGGTGGCCAAAGTACTGGAGCTTCAGCTTCAGCATCATTTCCTTCCAAAGAAATCCCTGGGCTGATCTCCTTCAGAATGGACTGGTTGGATCTCCTTGCAGTCCCAGGGACTCTCAAGAGTCTTCTCCAACACCACAGTTCAAAAGCGTCAATTCTTCGGTGCTCAGCCTTCTTCACAGTCCAACTCTCACATCCATACATGACCAAAGGAAAAACCATAGCCTTGACTGAAGGTGAAGTTGCTCAGTCATGTCCAACTCTTTGCGACCCCGTGGACTGTAACCTCCTAGGCTTCTCAGTCCATGGGATTCTCCAGGCAAGAATACTGGAGTGGATTGCCATTTCCTTCTCCAATAGCCTTGACTAGACAGACCTTAGTCGGCAAAGTAATGTCTCTGCTTTTGAATATGCTATCTAGGTGGGTCATAACTTTTCTTCCAAGGAGTAAGCATCTTTTAATGTCATGGCTGCAGTCACCATCTGCAGTGATTTTAGAGCCCCTCAAAATAAAGTCTGACACTGTTTCTACTGTTTCCCCATCTATTTCCCATGAAGTGATAGGACCGGATGCCATGATCTTTGTTTTCTGAATGTTGAGCTTTAAGCCACTTCTTCACTGTCCTCTTTCACTTTCATCAAGAGGCTTTTTAATTCCTGTCCACTTTCTGCCATAAAGGTGGTGTCATCTGCATATCTGAGGTTATTGATATAGGATTGGCCAAAAAATTCCTTTGGTTTTTAAGTAAAAATAAAGGACACATCTTTCATTTTCACTGAGAACTTTATTGAACAACGTATTCATCATTTTGTTTCACTACCTTCTACCGTTTTTCAGTTAACTTCATAATTCTATTTTCCCAAAACTTTTTATCTTTTTGAGCGAAGAATGGTTCTGTGCCTTTTACAATCTTCCAAGGAATTGAAAATTTTTTACATTAAGAGAATTTCATAAAGACAAAAATAAACAAAAATCTGAAGGTGTGATGTCTGGTGAATACAGTGAATGAATCAGAACTTCTCAGCCAACCTGTAACAGTTTATGTCTGGTCAAACGGTCTTGCATTATCCTGATGGAAGATAACGCATTTTCTGTTGACTAATTCCTGACGTTTTTGTAGAGTGCTGCCTTCAATTGGTCCAATTGGGAACAGTACTTGTTGGAATTAATCATTTGGTTTTCCAGAAGGAGCTCGTGATAGAGGATTCCCTTCCAACCGCACCATACACACAACATCATCTTCACTGGATGAAGACCAGCCATTGGTGTGGTTGGTGGTGGTTCAATAGATAACTGCATGCGGAAATGTGGTCAAGAAGTTTTTTTTTTTACCTTATGTATGTGGAACCCAAACATCAAAGAGATTAACATTAGCTGGTGCAAATGATTTTCAACACTTGATTTGGATATTTTGAGTATATTAGCTATCTCCCAAATGATATAATGTTGATTGTTCTCAGTTAATGTCTTGATTTGATTGCTATCAACTTCAACTGGTTTACTTGACAGTGGAGCATCATCCTGTGAGAAATCTCCAGCACGAAACTTCCCAAAATACTTTTGAAGTGCCCAATCAGTCGCAGCATCTTCATACACTGTACAAATGTGGGTTTTTTTTGTGTTTCGGTTACTTTTTACCTTTCTTGAAATAATAAGGTATAAAACACCAAAAATGTTGCTTTTGTCTTCCATCTTCAAAATTAAAATGGCTACACAAAAAAATTCACCAAGTTTGATAATCTTTTTAAGTGCACACTGATATGACAGCTGTCACAAAACAATCTAATAAAATTATTTTGAATGAAGTTAAGGACAACTAAGTGTTACTTAGAGCCATTTTATGGAAAAATTTGAACAAAATTTTTGGCTAACCCAGTATTTCCATTCTACAGATTCCATAGATGTAAATAACCTCAAGAGCTTACAGAGTAGTAAAATAGTTAGGAAGTTATCAGTTATCAGCCTTTTTTACTTTTGCTTTTGATTTAATTTATTTAATTGTAAGTATATATAATTTAATTTGAATTACAGCTGTGTTTGAAAACCAACTCACAAAGCTCTTGAAAATTTATCAGTTGGCTGTTATAAGCCAGTAGAACTTGGTCCAGCATAACACTAGTCAGAGATCAGAACAAAGGGAGCTTTCAAATGGGACATGTGAGTTTTTAGCAGGGATCAAAATGAGATTTTTCTTTGTTAAACAAAACAGATATTTATTGATTAATTTTATGAATTACCTTGACTGGGTCACAAAGTGCCCAGACATTTGGTCAAACATTAAACCTGGCCTGCTGTGAGGGCGTTTCTAGATGAGATTTACCTTTGAATCTTTGGTAGGCTGAGTAAAGCAGATGTTCTTCCTGATGTGGGAAGGCCTCATCCAATCAGTGGAAGACCCAAATAGAAGGGAAATGCTGAGTAAGAAAACAACTTGATTATATCAGCTGGAACATTGATCTTCTTTCTAGGACTGGAATTTACGCCATGAGTTTTGCTAGATCTTAGACCTTCAGATAGAGACTGGAGCTATACCACTGGCTCTCCTTAATCTCCAGCTTGGCAACTGCAGATCTTGGGACTTGTCAGTCTCTGTATTCATGTGAGCTAATGCTATTCACATATACAGGTAGCTGGTGCATGGTGGAAGTGGTGGGAGGAATAGAATGAACACAATAGAACTCTGGCCCTCAGAAGTCTTGTGATCTAAGGGTTGCGCAGAGACCTACAGAAACAATAACAAGTCAAGCTATAATGGTGGCTCCAAGGGTTGTACACTGCAGAGGTGGAAAGTTAAAAGGACATTTGCTTCTTTCTCTAGGTCGCTGCCTCATTTCGCCCTCATTGGCCTTGTCTGTTAAATCAGAGGATTGGGCTGAGTGAATGGTTCCATTCCAGCTTCCAGAATGAGTCTTCTTGTATGATGAGTGGGAGTGGTGGCTCCCTGGATGAAGTGGCATTTGTGTTACCTTGGAAAATGCCTTTCTCAATGCATAGAGATGTGGAATAAGGAAATCCTAGGTATCAGGAACAGTTAAGGCAAAAATAGAGGGGCAGGAACAGGAAGAACCCTTTGGAAGGAGGCAAGTGCCCTGGTGTGATGGCAGAATGAGGAAGGAAGACCAAAGAGGGTAAGTACCAGGGTGTTAGGGGTGGAAGGGTTCTTAGGGTTTATCCAGAGACCTACTAGATGAGGAACCTAAAGCTCAGAGTGGGTAAATAACTTGCCTAAGGTCACACAGCTAGCAGATGGGAAAATCAGATCCATGTGAAAGGATATAGATAAGGATATATGTAATTAATGCACTCATGTCCATACTCACCCATTTGTAGAATTATCCCACTTAGCACTTATTTCCAGATAGAATCCCATGGAGGGAGGAGCCTGGTAGGCTACAGTCCATGGGGTGGCAAAGAGTTGGACATGACTGAGCTACTTCACTTTCACTTTCACTTTCTGAGTGTAGGATAATCATTGACAAAAACAAACCTAAAATCTTTCTGTTTATACAAAGATGCTTGGGTTCAGAATTCTCAAAAAGGCATCCTCAGTAAAGGCCATGGTAATGGAGAGAATACTATAAAATGCCTATGAAAAAACAGTGAAAACTCCTGACAGAATTACTAGCTTGCGTTAGCCTCTGAGAGAGGGCCCAGGTATTTGGACACGTCAGTTTTGCATCTACTGTCATGATAGGGAGATCCCAGAAACTTCTCTTCGTATCCTAGCCCATAGCTCAGAGACCCTGAAGGATCAAGCCAAATACAGTCAACAAGTTCCACCATCTGGAGATTTCTTAGAGCTCCAGGCAGCCTCCCCAGGCACCCAGGTAGCACCAATCACTGAGCCAAAGACTAGGTTTCCAAAACCTCTCCAGGCTGGTGATCTAGGAGCTGGCAGAGACTACCTTGCTTCTGCAAAGATATCCAGGCTTTGGTCTGCAACAGTTGGCAGGCCAGGCTCAAATGGAGTATTCTTGGGCTCCTCAGAATCCCAGGTCAGAATGAGGCTGCAGATAGCACTCCAGCTCCTGTCTAGAGTCCACCCCTTTCCCTTCCTACCCCTGGCTCTGTCCTCACTGCAAGGACCCCATGTAAATCCCAGCCTACACTCCCAAGCTCCAGTTGGAGCTGCAAGCAACCTGGAGGAGTGCCCACCAGCAAGGCAGTCTGTGCTCTGAGGATGGTGCTGGAAGAGGCCCACACAGGCTGGGGTTACAGGGCAGGGAATTCCAAGGTCTTGGTTACTTAAGCTGATCTAGAAGGGGAGTGTGACTTCAGATGAACTTGTCCCTGTGGGCTTGCAGACTCCTTGCTCTGTGGGGAGAGGGTGGCTGGAAGGGGCCAGAGCAGGGCCCACCAATGTAAGTTCAGAGCAGGAGCCTTCATGTCCAAGTGTAAGGTGCTGGACATAGGACTCACATTCATGACACCAACTGGAGCAGAACTAGGAACCTGGGCCAAGCTCTGGATGTTGAAGGCCAGGAGACTGGAGCAGACCAGGGGGTGATGCTGAGCCCATCAAGGAGATGGGAAATAAGTACAGAGAGAACACTGAAGGTAGGAATAATGATAAGAACTCCTGGAAGAGGGCATGGCAACCCACTCCAGTATTCTTGCCTGGAGAATCCCATGGACAGAAGAGCCTGGTAGGCTATGGTCCATAGGGTTGCAAAGAGTTGGATATGACTGAGGCGACTAGTGCATAGCACACAACAATAAGAGCTATTGTCTACTGAGGGCTTCTTGTGTGCCAGATGATGGGCTAGGATCTTTTAAGGATATTTCCTTATTCAGTCCTCAGCAGCAGCACCATTATCACCCCCGTTGTATATAAATAAATATAGGGCTGGAGAGATGGCTTTTGGCCACCAGCTAGAAGCAACCCCCACACTCTCTCCTACCCTGATGAGGTGCAGAATGCTCGAGTGGGGACAAGAAATTCACTGTCCCCATCTTGAGCCTGCTGCAGGGCCTAAGTCTGTCTTCAGGAGCCAGGTCTGAGAGAGTGGCACTGGAGAGGCGTTTCAGAGCAGTGGAGAACCCCATATGAGACCAATGATACGGGGCTGGGAGGGCAAAGGGTGAGGTGGCAGCCAGCCCTGTGGACGGGGCAGGGCCGCCAGACGCAGTCAAGGCCATGCAGGGCTCGTAATGCCCATGTGATTAGGGCTGCCCTGAGGGCTGGCCAGCCTGGTCATGGTTGTGAGCCTGGTGCCCTGGGGAGGTGGCAGATGCCTTCAGATGAGTAGCTGTTTAGGAATTTCTTCTGAGGCCAGGCAGAGTGCTTCTCAGCATCTTCTCATCGTCTCAGCATCTCTAGATAGGTGCTACCTGTCTCAGGTGGGGATGGGCTTTGGAGCCTCAGCTACCTCCAGCTTCTCTGAAAAACACCTGGGCTGACCTGTCCACAGCCCGTTGTTTTGATTGCCTGGTCAGAAGCTGCCACTTGCTACACTCAGCCTCTAAGGGCTGTAATTTGGCTTTCTAGGCGCTTATTTGTGGTTTCCAGACACTCAGTGGTGTAATTACAGAAATGGACTCTCCACCTCATTGACTCTGGGTCAGGTGTACCTGTTGGCCCGTGTTCACAGCTGGATGTTCTGAGAAGGTAAAGCAGCCCAGTTATGGCTCTGGCCCTGTCTCTCCTAACTGCCCCCCAGGGAGCTCCTCACTTGGTGAGAGCCGAGCCTCAGGAGCAGAGAGCAAGCCCTGGCTATATGCTGGAGAATGGATATAGGAAGCTGGGAAACAGGGGCGGGGGTCTCTTCCTGTTCCAAAGCAGAGATGGCTGGCAGCTAGCGCTGCTGGCACACAGAGTCATTTCACGCCCTTCTGTGGTTCTGGCACTGTTTTAATGTATATTAAAAAAGATGTCACTCATTAGTCAACAAAGTTGCCTTATAATATAAATATATTAAGCAAGCTATTTTAAAAAAAATATTAAATAATATAACAGTACAAGCAGTTTGGAAACGTGGTCAAAATCCTGAGGGTGGCACATGAATGACTATAGTTTGGGGAATTCTTAAGAAATTGTATCCATACTGTGCTCAGGCACTCAGTTGTATGTGACCCCATGAACTGTAGCCCACCAGACTCCTCTGTCCGTGGAATTTTCCAGGCAAGAATACTGGAGGGGGTTACCATTTCTTTTATTTTAGAGAGGAGCAAAGAGGCACAGGCAGAAAGGCCAGAAGTCTCAGCCCAGAGCTGGCTTGGCCAAGGGCGCCAAGGCCAGCTCCTGAGGCAGTGAGAAGTGAGGTGTTGCACAGGCTGCCACAATGCAGATAGCTTGGGAGGTAACCAGGTAATTCTTCCTGGGAGTTGGTGTCCTCTGAGTCAGAGAGGGTGACTGAGAAATGACCTCCAATATAAAAAGATTTCACCAAAGGGAGAGAAGAATTGATCTTCTTTAGTGTAGCTCCATAGAACAGAACAGGATGTTGGATTTCAGCTCACAGTGAGGAAGAACTCTCTTCTAGTGGGACCTGTCAGAAATGGGCTGGTGGATCTGGGGAGAGGATATCGCCCTCCCTGACCTCCAGTGGGGCTGGGGAAGGGCGCCCTCTCTGGTCCCTCCCAGCAAGTTCAAGACAACCCTCTAACAAGGGAGGTGGAAGATCACCAAGGTTCTCAGAAGCAGCCTGAAGACCCGGTGGGCAGGGTGGCTCCTTGGCCATCCTTTCCCGGTGCTCAAGGGGAGATGCTTGGCAGGCCGATTGAAGGCGAGTTCTGGTAGCTGGAGTAGATGAAGGAGAACAGGAAGATAGAAACTCTGCAGCCTGACAGAAGGTGCTCTCTGCCTCAGCCCTCAGGAGATCTTTTTTTTTTTTTTAAACTTTTAATTTTGTACTGGGGTATAGCTGGTTAACCATAGCTGCTAGTATAGGTTAACAGCAAGGGGACTCAGCCATACATATACATGTATTCATTCTCCCCCAACCCCTACTCCCAAGCTCTCAGGAGATTTTTGGATGCAGATCCTGCATCAGACTCGTCAGGATTTCTGTTCATGGAAAACAACCGCAGCCTGGATCTGAGTGTGTCAACTTGAAGCCCGTGGCCAACCTGCTGCCAGCCTGAGGCCCTGCTGCAATCGGGTATAGAGCGAGGCAGGTAATTGATGGAGCTGACTCACCAGGTGGGGCCCAATGGTACCATGAACCCGATGTATGGGAGTTAGGATTTGCATACTGTGTTGGCTTCTTCAGGGAGCAAACCCAAGACAACACCCACTCTCCTGTCCACTGCTCTCAGGGCTGCCCTCATCCACAGGGAAACCGTGGCCCAGCTGCTCAGTTATCTGTAGGGATGTGGGGAGGACACAGGCCGTGGGAATACTCACCAGGGTGCAGGTCAAGGGGAGGGCATGAGTCCGGAGCGCCCAGAGCTATGTAAGCTTGCACTCCCAGCTGCGGTCATTATGAGATGGGCCTGTTGGTCATGCCCTGGTTCTCCTCCAGGACTAGACCTCTGTTCCAATTCTAACACAAAGGTGTTCTCTGTTTTCACCAACCAGGAAGGCTATGGGGCTTTGGGCAGATGGACAGAGCCCGTGCTATTTAAGGAAAGCCCTCTGGGGACTGTCTGGGGAAAGGATGAGGCTGGTGTCCTCTCGAGGAGCTAGTGACTGCCTCCTTCTCAAGTAGCTGAACCCTGGGAAATGTCAGCATCTGTCCACCAGGTCAGTATCCTCAGGGAGGCAGTAATCAAGCTCATCTACTAGGGAAGACACATTTCTTACCAGCTGGCAGAGCCTCTTCCTAAGAATCATCATCTTCCCTTTCTTGGCCTCACCAGCATGAAGACCTAGAGCTGGCAGGTGATAAGGGGAGATCCCAAGATGGACAAAGGGAACAATGGGCCAAGTTAACTGAGCTGCTGAGGGGCCAATCCTCTCAAAAAGACAGGAAGACAGCCTGGCAAGAAGGGGTGATCTTCACCAAGCAGCCTGTGCCCACCCCAAGAGGCCAGGCCCCAGGGTGGAGCAGGCATGGCTTGATGGCTCACTCTCATCAAATAGGAAGCCAAGACTGGGCCTGTTCCAGCCCTGGTTTTCTCTGCCCTCAGCCAGTGGGAGGACTCCTGCACCTGTCAGTCCGCATCAGGCATGGTCCCTGCTGAGCCCTGGGCAATTTGATAAGGAGAGGTTGGAGGGAGGATCAGTCTGGAGGAAGGTGGACTTAGGGACCTAATCCCTACTAAACTCCAAGCTGAGAGCAGTGGATGAAATGTGTACAGACCCTGGGGCAGAAAAGCACACCCGCAGAGGACTGTCTGTAGGTGGGGAATGTAACCTAGTCCAGGGCCAGTTGTGTATTAACACAACTAGTGGGATGGACAAGTAACTGAGGTGACCAGTGAGCCTGGGCAGTGGGCAGATTTTGGTGGGGAGTCATGAGGAGCAGAATTCAGGAAGAGAGAGGGCCAGGCAGGGCTGGGTGGAGGCGGCAGGGAAGATGTCTTAAAGTTGGGGGAGGGTAACCTGGATGTGGAGGATACAGGGTAGAGTCCCTTGGTCAAAGCAGAATTTGGATAACAATGGGGTGTCTGTTTCCTGTTGCAATTGTAACAAATTGCCAAAACCACAGATTGTTTATTTCACGGTTCTAGAGATCAGTTCAGTTCAGTCGCTCAGTCGTGTCCGACTCTTGGCGACCCCATGAATCGCAGCACGCCAGGCCACCCTGTCCATCACCAACTCCCGGAGTTCACCCAGACTCACGCCCATCGAGTCAGTGATGCCATCCAACCATCTCATCCTCTATCATCTCCTTCTCCTCCTCCCCCAATCCCTCCCAGCTTCAGAGTCTTTTCCAATGAGTCAACTCTTTGCATGAGGTGGCCAAAGTACTGGAGTTTCAGCTTTAGCATCATTCCTTCCAAAGAAATCTCAGGGTTGATCTCCTTCAGAATGGACTGGTTGGATCTCCTTGCAGTCCGAGGGACCCTCAAGAGTCTTCTCCAACACCACAGTTCAAAAGCATCAATTCTTCGGCGCTCAGCCTTCTTCACAGTCCAACTCTCATATCCATACATGACCACAGGAAAAACCATAGCCTTGACTAGACGAACCTTAGTCGGCAAAGTAATGTCTCTGCTTTTCAATATGCTACTAGGTTGGTCATAACTTTTCTTCCAAGGAGTAAGCGTCTTTTAATTTCATGGCTGCAATCAGGGTATCTGAAATGAGCATCAGCAGGCCAAAATCTGAGTTAAATTCACCCATTCCAGTTTATTTTAGTTCACTGATTCCTAAAATGTCAGTGTTCACTCTTGCCATTTCCTGTTTGACCACTTCCAATTTACCTTGATTCATGGACCTAACATTCCAGGTTCCTATACAATATTGTTCTTTACAGAATTGGACTTTACTTTCACCACCAGACACATCCACAACTGGGCATTGTTTCCGCTTTGGCTCAGCCTCTTCATTCTGGAGCTATTTCTCTGCTCTTCTCCAGTAGCATATTGGGCACCTACCGACCTCGGGAGTTCATCGTTCAGTGTCGTATCTTTTTGCCTTTTCATACTGTTCATGAGATTCTCAAAGCAAGAATACTGAAGTGGTTTGCCATTCCCTTCTCCAGGGGACCACGTTTTATCAGAACTCTCCACTATGACCTGTCTATCTTGGGCTAAAATCAAGGTATTGGCAGGGCTGCATGTCTCCTGGAGGTTTGAGGAGAGACTGTTTCTTTTTTGCAAAGGCAGCCACAGTCCTTGGCTCATGGCCCCCACTCCCTTCTTCAGAGTTGGCAACAGTAGTCAAGTTCTCACTTGACATCACTCTGACCTCTTCCCTCTCTGCCTCCTTCCTTCACATTTAAGGGCCTTTGGGATTACATTGGACCTACCTAGATAATTTAGGATAGTTGTTTGTCATTGTTTAGTCACTAAGTCGTGTCCGACTCTTTGTGACACCACGAACTCCAGAACACCAGGCTTCTCTGTCCTTCACTGTCTTCTGCAGTTTGCTCAAACTCCTGTCCATTGAGTCAGTGATGCCATCCAACTATCTCATCCTCTGTCACCCACTTCTCCTCCTGCCCTCAATCTTTTCAGCATCAGAGTCTTTTCCAGTGAGTCAGCTCTTCACATCAAGTGGCCAAATATTGGAGCTTCAGCTTCATCATCAGTCCTTCCAGTGAATATTCAGGGTTGATTTCCTTTAGGATTGACTGGTTTGATCTCCTTGCTCTCCAAGAGACTCTCAAGAGTCTTCTCCAGCACCACAACTTGAAAGCATCAATTCTTTGGCACCAATTTTAAGGTCAGCTGATCAACAACCTTAATTCCTTCTGCACCTTAATTTACCTTTTCCATGTAGATAACCATATTCACAGGTTCTGGGGATTAGGGCATGGACAGCTTCGGGTGCCATTGTTCTGCCCATCATAGATAGTAGGAGGGATGATGAGGAAAGGGGACCCAGAGGAATGTGGAGGTGAGTTTAAGGCCAACAAGAAGCTACTTTATGTTCTTAAGCAAAAGAAGGCCATGCTTCAGCGATGGACTGGGGCTAACCTCTGTTCAAAGGGTTATCCTGAGATCATTTTCCAGACTCAGAACAATGGAGTTGCATTCTGGCTGATGGCTTGCAGACCATAATGTGTTATTGTTCTCTGCTGATGGCAGTATGCCAACCTGAAGGAGGCCATGGCTGGCGCCAGAATGAGGGGGCTTAGCCCTCGGGGATGCCCAGGTCAGCTGGCGGCTGGAGGCTTCCCAAGAGGCTGGATAGATCATGACATTCCGGCTGTGAGGCATGGAGAGCTGCTGAGTGTCTTCTCCGCTCTGAATGGTGAGGCTGCTCCTTCTGGGCAGGGTGGAGGGTAAGGAGGCCGACAAGTAGGACAAGTCTTTAGGGCAGTCTCAGGAACTGGCTGGGACTCCTGGGCTGCTGAGAAAGGAAGCAGGGCATGGTGGAGGCAGGGAGAGGGTCATCATGAAAGGAGCTTTTGTTTATTCCTTGGCACATGGAGAACACGGAGGCCTATAGAACCAGACAGTTGAGAAGTTCCATCTTGCTGGGGCATTGTGGTGTTGATGGCTCTAATGATTCCTCCAGAATTTTCTCATGGGTAGGGCTTGAAGTTTAGAAGCTATGATCTAGTTAGAGAGAGGCAATGGTATGGCAGACCCATCTCAGAGCTGGTTTGCCTGGGAGCACATGGTTTTTTATTTAAGTGGTATGTTTTTTTCTGGGAGGGCCTGTCTGGAAGTCTTGGCTATGGAGCTTCAGGGCTGGGAGAGATGAGAAAGATGAGAAAGGAAAGGAAAAGCAGAACGTTGAATCAAGACACCAGTCCACAAATGAGGTTGTCAGACATGTCTGGGCCCTCTGGAAGAAACTCCGCTAGAGGCTGGTGAGCCTTTGTCTAGTGTCTGGTGCTAGGGAAGTAGGCAGAGGAGCAGTAGTAGGCGAGAAGTGTGGCAGCAGGCCAAGCTTCATCCCTAGGAACATTGTGTAGAGTGATCCCAGTTCACTGGAACCTTGCCCCAGGGTCCCAGCTGCTTCACCCCAGGTTCTGACAGCTCAGAGAGGGCAAGTGTCTCTCCTAGGACTCACTCCCTTATCACCCCTATCACCACTCAAGGCTAGAGCTTCTCAGGGTTGCTGGAAGATGCTGAGATAACTGACTGTCAAGTCATCTAGCAACGGTTGAAGGCCCTCTGTGATTGCTGTCCTCACAGGCTGGCTGGGGACCAGAGCCTCAGCAAAAGGCCTCCTCTTCAGGGTCAAGTCAGGGTCATAGGCCAACAACCTGAGTTTCCACAGTGGTGGTGACACACACCTGTCTAGGTTCCTATCTAGGCTCTGTCACTTACCATTTACTTAACTTCTGTGGCCTCAGTTTCCTTATCTGAAAAATAGGGTTAATGAATAATAGTCCCATCTCCTGGGGTGAATGAGGATTAAGTAAATTGATATCTCCAGAACCATGCCTAGCACACTGTCAGTGCTCTGTAAGTGTGGCTGTTGTTACTGTCTTTTATCATGGTACAAAGTACATCCTGGGCACTGATCCAACCTATATATTGAGCTGCTTTAGGATCATGGAGAGTTCAGAGTTTCAGAGAGACAGCCCCTCTAGCAATCACCAGTTACGTCTCTCCCATTTGGAAGAGACTGTCTGAGACAGCATCTGGGTCTTTGCCTCATGTTTTGTGGGAAGTCAGGACAGAGAGAGACAGAGCAAGCACTCAGGACAGCCGCCCCTCTTAGCATGAAAGCAGGGGAGTGGATAGCTCAGGAGTGAGGGTGTGGAAGGATCCCCCTGGCTGGGGAACAGAGGTGAGACTAGGGGAACAACTAGGTGAACAGCCATGGGAGGCTAGGGGTGGGTGACTGGGGTGGGGAGCCCTTGAATATGCTTCAGAGGATACAATTTGTCTGGAGGCAGCGGAGAGCACGGTGGGGCTCTGAACACTGGCACACAGGAGGGACATGTGAATTCTCACTCGGCAGAAGTAGGGAGCGGGGACAGGGACAGGAGAGAAAGAGCTTCCCACCAACCACTCCTCCTCTTCTCATCTGTGGTCAGAACCGCAGCTTGTGGGACCTGGCAGCCTGGCACAGGCAAGGGCCCTGGGGAGGGGCCCCAGTGCTGATTTCGTCTGAGGCTGGTCTCGCCCTGGAAAGGCGGGTCAATGTCAGAAGCTGTCAGGGCTCTGGAAGAGACTGAGGTGGAAAGCATTACAGCTGCACCACCCATAAGCAGTCATTGGGCAGCACCCCCTGATACACACACCTCCCTCCACACGGGCCGGGGGTCGTGGCTCTCTGAAGGGGGTCAGGACAACGCAGCTTTGAGTGCGGCGGGCATGGGCTCTTTCTGGGGTGCTGGCGAGGCAGTGCAGGGCAGTGGACACGCCCTGGCTTGGCCCTGGCTCTGATGATAGCAGGATGATGGGTCCTGGACTAGGATCCCCCCTGCTCTGCACTCAGCTTTCTCGTCTAGGAATGGATCATTGGTAGACATCTGGGCATGGCTGGGCAGGGGGGGATTGGGGTAGGAATCAGAGTCACAAGATGCCCGCAGGCAAGTCTGGCCAAGGCTTCCCTGCGACGGCTTGTGGGAACTGAGTTTTCCTGAAGCCAAGTCAGGCAGGATTCCCTAACCCTGCCTTGGCATGGGCACTCCTGTCACCAGGCAAGTGGTGTGGGTTAGCCTTCCTGGGCCTGGCAGGACTCAGGCTTGTCCTTAGAGCCTGTGTGTCCTCCACGGGCTTGTCCTGTTCATGGCTGTACCCCCTTCTGTAGCCTAGTGCATGGCGCCCCCACGATTGCTCAAAACACATGTGCTGGATGAAGAAATGATCAAATGACTGGTGCACGTGCTCCTGTGCCCTTTCTTTTCTCAAGTATCTTGAGACGGTGTCTCTCTTGGGAAAACTAACCTGTTTTCATGAGCCCTGGACAGTGCCTATTGGTCCCGTGGACAGCGAGCAAGGCCAGCAGTTTGTGAGCATAGGGGATGTGAAGGAGCTGAGAATGTGTGCAGAGAGTGCAGCTGGGCTGGGAAGGCATCCATTTGCCCCCGGGACTGTCCAGTCTCCAGGCGTGTTTCTGGAACCAGCCCTGGGAGGGGTAACATCTCCAGCCTCTGCACTGTGGCCTTTTTTGTTTTCTTCCCCATCATATCATCACCATCTGCACTCATGCCCCAGTGATGGGAGCTCGGCACCTTGGAGATGGAAACAAGACTCGGTCCCGCACCTGGGCCTCCGTCCTTAGGATGAGGAAGCTGTCCACCAAGCAGCTCTCATCTCCACCTCCATCTTTCCATCCCTGGGCGTCAAGTTGCTAGTATGCTGGGGGTAGAAAGAAGCGGGGGGGGGAGGGGGGGAGCCATGGGGGAGGTTAAGGGCAAGAAAAAGTTTCCCGGCATCCTCTGACCCCATAAGGATAGAAGCCTGGTGCGAATGAATCATGCCCCTGTCTCTCCATTGTAAAGAAAATCTGTAGACACCCAGAGGACGGAGAACACCCACACCCACGTATAAGGAACAAAACAAAGGCCAAGAAAATGGTAAAAGCCCTTATTTGCAATTTCAGATTCATTAATGTAGAGTTCGTAGCACAGTGTCTAGTGTACAGTGATCTTTATGAGTGTTTATTAAAAGAAAAATAAAGCCTCCCTCCATGAGAAAGCAAAACCCAGAGGTTTTTCCTGCTTATCCCTTTTTTAGTCCCTCTGACTAATTAAAGTATTTGTTGATTTCCAGCCCATAGTTTCAATCAACCAAGGGGGATTTTCAAAGACTTTGGTATGCCATTGGCAAAACACCCTTCCAATGAGGGAAGAACATTCCACAGACCTGCAGGGACCTGTCAGAGGGAGGCTGAGAGCTCTGTTGTGTGGCTCTCACTGCACAAGAGCCAATCTCTCAATCAGTCTGAGAGGTGGGGGCTGAGGCTGCTCCCCACAACCCCCTGCATGTGGGCCCCACCCTTCCTGCCAACCCTGGCTGGCTTCAAATTACCATTCCTCCTCCCGTGAGCAAAGACCCTTTTGCTGCTGCTTCTCTCAACACCAGCGAGGGAAGCCGAGATGAGATGTTGGGCTTCCTGAATTTGAATTGTTCCAGCAATTCAAAGGTTGGATTAAGACCAAGGCACAGCACAGGGTGAGGCCATGGGCTTTTGCACCTATGCTGAGACCCACAATTTGTGTCATGTCCAAAGGCTCCCCCTTGTCACATGACCCAAATAATGGCAACAGAGTACCCTTCCACAGCTGCCAAGAGAGATCTGTCCCTTTTCTAGTAGACTTTTGCATTTCTACCTGGGCCTCTTCTCAGATGTGGGCTCTGGAGAGTCCTGGAGAGGCAGGGTGGCACCCGCAGCATCACAAGGCAGCCGCCACCAGAGGTGTCACGTGGAGAGGAATGGAGGATCCTCCTCACCCCATGTCCACAGAGGGGCCGTCTCCTTTTTGCCCCCGCAGTTCTGAAAATTCTGAATCTGAGATCAAAGCTAGGACCCAGAGTTCCCGCTGACTTTGGGTGGAGGCAGAATTCTTCCCTCAGTTCCTCCCCGAGGCTAGGGCTTTGTAAGGAGTTGCGCGGGCTGGCTCTGGGCTCTGTCCGCCCTTCCCCATCTTGTTGGATCTGGCTCCATGCACTCTCGGATGAGGCTGCCAACCGTCATCCAATGAATAGATGACTCATGCCTCAGCCATTGTTCCCCACTCTTTATGCTGAACATGCATGGGATAGAAGGTCCTCAAAAGTGGGGACACTGCCTCTTTCTTTCTCTCGGCGTGGGAGCTGGGGCTAAGAGTGGGAGGTGGGGAATGAAGCGAAGTTCAAGGAATGGAGAGTCATGAACTCTGTCCTCAGAGGATGCTCAGGCTAAAGGGAATTAGAGATCTACTCTCTGGATAGGAAGCCAGGGACAGAAGTGGGTGGACAGGACCCTGGGACTCAAGATGGGGCAGGGGAAGGCCTTCCACAATGACCTAGGGAAGGGACATGACCTTACGTCTGTCAATTCAATTCAAAACTATTTGCTGAGCAGTACTGGTGTGCCCAGCTGGGCTGAGTGTGTGGCGATGCCAAGGCAAGCCAGACGTGCTCCCTAAACCTGGGGGAGTCTAATGTCTGGGAAGACCTGAAGGTCATATGCAAAACCATTTCCCATTAAATTTATCCATCGCATGGTCTTCTACGAAAGGCACCCAAAGAGTGGTGGGGGCCCCATGGAGGGAGCCCTGGGTTGGGATCATGGGATTTTCCAAGTCCTTGTTCCATTGTTACCTGGACCAACCCTACTCCCTGCCTGGTGTGTCAGATGTGTCCCTGTGGATGAAATGCTGCACATATTCTGTGTTCTCATACCTCGTGAGGATGGACAGGGCAGTCACCCCTGTCCCCCTCTGACACGGAGACCAGCAGGACCAGCCACTGCAGTTCCCTCAGTCTTGCACTCGTTCTTGGTGGAAAATGATGCCTGGAGAAGCTAATTACTATGTCCTGCCAAGCCTTGATAATTCTCTGTAGGTGCCTGCAGAGAGGCTCAGGGAGCTCTGTGTAATCTCTCTCTTCCTGCCAGGCTGAAATTCCAGGCTGGGGTGGGACTCTCCCGATCTGCAGTGTTGCTGGTCCCTGGTTCCCCGGTGGAGCATCTCCACTGTGGCATTGTGGGGATGGAGGGGAAAGGGTGGCGTGGGGGCGGCCCTGTCTGCTTGGGGGAGAATTCCCACAGAGATAGGTGCTTTTCCCCCGGCGAGGCACCTAAACACGCCCGACCACATTGATTTGCCACCTACACCCCTTTGGTCCCTGGCATCTGAATCTGAGCTTGGCACACTCCAGCCCTTCTCAGACTGGCCAGAATGCATTCCTGTTCCCCTGAGTCCTTCTCCTTCCTGGACAAGGAGGAATGGAGAGAAAAGAATGTCCCAGTGTCTTGGGAGGGTGGGGCTTCCCCAAGGGCAGTGGAGACTAGACTCAGGTCAGGTGTTGGTGGGGGGCAGGTAGGAGGGACCATGCCCTGATGGTGACTTCCAGGGGAGAGAGAAGACTCATGCTAGGAGTTCCCAGATAGCTGCTTCTGTTCTGTCGAGGAATGAGGGTCCACCCCTATGTCTCAGAGACCCCAAGATAGTCATGTCTGTTCCGTGATAGGCAAGCGCGAAATTGGCAAGTTCTGTAAAAGTCACCTTTGAGTGCCTCAGGAATTCTCTAGGGAGGGAGGCAGCAAAACCTCATTCATTGCCCAAGACTTATAAGGCCAGCTCTGGCCATTGATCTGTCTGTCTGTCTGTCTGGATTTACCTGGCCACTGCTGCTTTCTCATCAGAGCCTCAGGTGAACAATCACCTCTTGGCTGATCCCCAGCAGCTCCGAGTCATTTTCCCACAGCCGTAGCTGCCTTGTGGCCGTCTGCAGGCCCTGACTAGAGGTTCCTAAGCCATGGCTGGGTCCTTATTCCTTTACTCTTGAGAACATAGCACTCAGTCCCACGGCTTCAAACCCATCCCCACCCTACCCCTGCCTCCAGCCCTAGCCTAGGGATCTCCCCTACCCCAACAACTCTTAATGACCCAAGCACTGCCTGAGATTCCTATTTCTGTTCTGACGAGGTAGATATAAGACCCCACTCAGGTCTGCAGCCAAAAAGAGGGGGTGTAATTAAGACAGAAATTTGTAAAACCCAACCAGGCCCCTTTTCCTCCATCTAATACCATAGCCCACCCAGACAGGCTTTGCCGAGAGGACTAACTGGGAGCTGGGCTGAGGGTGCTTCCTAAAACAACTGGCAGATAGTCGGGCCAGCTGCCTGGTTACCCAAACCTGCCCCTTCTAGTCTCTCTGGCAGGATGATCCATAGATTTAGAACTCCTTTTCCATCCCCCGGCCCTGAAGGAGGGTTCAGGCTGGAGCTGAGAGAAAGCCCAGCAATTCCCGCTGCTTGGAACGGGGTGGTTTGCCGTTATAACAGGCTGGCCGACTCTCGACATGTTCCTGACGAGATTAGGAACTCCTGCAGGTATGTGTTTGTGGCGGCCTTCAGCCTGTATCAACAGATACGATGACTCATTTCTTCCCTAGTGGAATCACCAAGGGCTTGCTGGAACACACCTGGGGGGCTGGGGAGCAGGCAGAGCAGCTCCCCCTGAAAAGAGACGTGACTGCCAGGCGGAGTCACAGGAACCTGGGGGAGGGATTGATGGCAAGGGGGCCCTGGGTTTGCTAAGCCCCCTCTGGGGCCTGCGTGGGCCAAAGGGCAAGGGAAAAGTTCAATGTGGCAGAAAAGGCTGAATTAGAAGGCATTGTGGTGGGATGGGTCTGTCCCTGCAGAGAGCAAAGTGCGATAGACTGGGGGCTGAGGGTGTCCCACAGTCTCTGCTTCTGGAACTTGGTTCTTGGGGAGACTTTCTGGCCCAAATCTTGCAGGAGAATCTGCCCAGCAGGCTCTGGTGTAACTGTGCCTCCTCTAAGAAACGGAGTTTTGCAGTATGTGATGGAAGTCATTTTCCCCTCTGGCACAGAGTTGAGAGATCAGGCCACAGCTGGCTTTCCAAGGTCTGAAGTCCCTGAAGCAAGCTCTCCCTAAAGGAGTAAGCAGGGCAGACCACTGCCAATGGGGGACTCGCTCTGCTTCCCGTTCGTGGACAGTGTGCAATGTGCTGCGATGTTTGATGACATTCCTGGTCCTGGAAGGATCCTTCAGGACCTTGGCCAAATGCTCCCTTGCTTCCCAGCACCCTTCTTTGGGCTACTCACAGCCCTAGGCCCCGGCTGAAAGATTTGCTGGCAGCATGGCCTATTCGCTGCCAAGACATCAGGGCTGCGAGGCAAGTTTATCCCTAGCTGAGCAGAGCCTGCCAGGAAGACAGCGTTTGCACCCCACACCGCTGTGCAGGTGTGTCGGTGAGCTCACAGCTGCCCCCCAGGCATGCCCAGCCCACTTAATCATTCACAGCTCGACAACTCTCCCGCCCAAACCAGGTCTAGAGGATAAAAGCAGGGCTTGCGGCTCCCAGGTAACAGAGCCGCCTTCCGCGTCCTGCCCCGCGCTGCTCTTTCTCTCCAGCACCTCACAACCGCTAGTTCCCGCTACTCTTAACTCCACTAGGAACAGCCATCATGTCTCGCCAGTCAACCGTGTCCTTCCGGAGCGGGGGCAGCCGCAGCTTCAGCACTGCCTCTGCCATCACCCCGTCCGTCTCCCGCACCAGTTTCACCTCCGTGTCCCGGTCTGGGGGTGGCGGCGGTGGCGGCTTTGGCAGGGTCAGCCTCGGGGGTGCTTACGGTGCCGGTGGCTTTGGCAGCCGGAGCCTCTACAACCTGGGGGGCTCCAAGAGGATTTCTATCAGCGCCAGCGGCGGTGGCTTCAGGAATCGATTTGGTGCTGGTGCTGGAGGCGGCTATGGCTTTGGAGGTGGAGCCGGGAGTGGATTTGGTTTTGGTGGTGGAGCTGGCGGTGGTGGCTTTGGGCTTGGTGGTGGAGCTGGCTTTGGAGGTGGCTTCGGTGGCCCTGGCTTTCCAGTCTCCCCCCTGGAGGCATCCAAGAGGTCACCGTCAACCAGAGTCTCCTGACTCCCCTCAACCTGCAAATCGACCCCACCATCCAGCGGGTGAGGACTGAGGAGCGGGAGCAGATCAAGACCCTCAACAACAAGTTTGCCTCCTTCATCGACAAGGTGAGAACTGATTTTTGGTGGAAAACCACCATGAATGTGGGGTATGTGCTAAAGAAGGTGAGGTGAGGTGAAGTCGCTCAGTTGTGTCCGACTCTTTGTGACCCGTGGACTGTAGCCCACCAGACTCCCCCGTCCATGGGATTCTCCAGGCAAGAATACTGGAGTGGGTTGCCATTTCCTTCTCCAGGGGATCTTCCCGACTCAGGGATAGAACCCAGGTCTCCCGCATTGCAGGCAGACGCTTTAACCTCTGAGCTACCAGGGGAGATTTCCTGACCTTGTACAAATATCTTCCTATGTTTTTCTCTTTGTTTCTGTGTCCTGGATTTGTGGCCCACTTTCTTAATTAGACTGGCAGCTTGGAAGAGAGGGTCTTAATTCATCCCCTTCATAGCTGACCCCCTGAAGGCTCTTGACTGACTGTTGGGAAGAGAGATGCATTCTGCGCTCCATGTAACGGGGCTGATTGCATAGAAAGGTGGATCTGTTCACGAGACAGTAGCCTGAGCGCCTTTACAGCCACCCCTGCCCTGGGCCACTCTCCGCCCAGCCACGGCCAGTGCTATTTGTGCCTTGAATAAGTGTCCTGTCTCCCCTAGAAGAGTGAGTTTAGATGCTTCACTCTGGACCTGTCCTCTTCGGCCCAGGTCCAGGCACTGCCCATGGGAAGATTTAGGGGGACAGCATGAGAAGGGAGGAAAACTGGAAAGTTGATCATTGAAACATGAAATTCAGACGTCTCCATCTTCAAACTCTGCCCCCTCCAGGTGCGATTCCTGGAGCAGCAGAACAAGGTCCTGGACACCAAGTGGACCCTGCTGCAGGAGCAGGGCACCAAGACCGTGAGGCAGAACCTGGAGCCTTTGTTCGGCAGTACATCAACAACCTCAGGAGACAGCTGGATGGTATCCTTGGGGAGAGAGGCCGCCTGGATTCGGAGCTCAGGAACATGCAGGACTTGGTGGAGGACTTCAAGAACAAGTGAGCTGGGGTAGAATGGAGACAGAGCGAGTCTTTGCACCAAATATAATTTATAACCAGACCACTGCTTATGCCTTTCCCAAGGACTGAAAACAGATACATTTCATGGACATCTGAAGTGCTGGGGAAAAAAATCAGGTCCATGGTTAGAAAGTTCTAGCTGCAAGCTCAGTCCCTCTGCGAGATACTTAGCCTCCAGCCAGAGTAACAAGCTCAGTGCCCTTGGCATGACCTGGTGAAAAAAGCAGTCATGTAATCCTTGCTTTGGGGGACCTTCCTCCCCAATACACTCAAAGTACACAACATGGACTCTTTGATGGATTCCCCTCAAAGCAGGAACTGATGATGTAACCTAGGTTAGTCTAAGTACTAAACAATTTCTTTAGTCCTTATGAACCAGCAGTTGGGCTGCTAGTTTTTTGTTTTTCAAAGGCCATGAAAGCTGAAAAATTAAGCACTAGAGAAATGGACTAGATGTGAAATTTGAATGAAGCTGTATAGTTTTTCTACAGGAATGTTCCTGAAGCGACTGAATTACAGCATTAATAGAATAGCTATCTGCTAGGCAATTACAGAAAAAACAGTATCCTAATGGGTAGGGAGCTTGTCCAAAGGTTCTTGCTCCCAGTGTCCCTCCTTCTCTGTCCATATGATGTGAGAGGCCTCTTCCAGGGGGAAGATAGGCTCACAGTTGACTGTGTGCAGTACAGGCCCTAGGCCTCATCCTCTGATAAGCACCCCCCATTCCTTTTTACCACCAGGTATGAAGATGAAATCAACAAGCGTACCACTGCTGAGAATGAGTTTGTGATGCTGAAGAAGGTATATGGGTAGCAGAGAAACTGTCGCCTGTGGTTATGCTCATTTAAGGTATTGCTCATTTAAGTCAGGGTGGAAATGGGATGCGGTGCAACCATCCATGTTTCTCTAGGATGTGGACGCTGCCTACATGAGCAAAGTGGAACTAGAGGCCAAGGTCGATGCACTGATGGACGAGATCAACTTCATAAAGATGTTCTTCGATGCGGTAAGAAATGTCCCTTGTTCAGGAGCCAGAGAGATGGTCCCTGGGACATCACCAGGGATTAGGGTCTCTAGGATTAAGTGGCTTTCAGTGGTTCCTGTGGCATGGGCACATATTTGTCTTTTCTACTTTTTCAGTACTATTCACACTTTATTATTTAATAAAGCTAATTCTCTCTCTCTCTCTTTAAACTCAAAGCAAAAGACCTCTACAATAATCAGTCTGCAGAGTGAGATTTAGAGTGAGGTATTAGAAGCCCAGGTATACTTTTCCTGGCCATCTCCCTTTTCTGGAATACCATACTGTCTCTGCTAACTCCCAGCATGGTAAACCACACCATCAAGTTCTTTTCAGTTGAATTTTGACCTAAGAAGAATCAAGTCCGAGAGGTTACATGGTAGGGGTTTCTTGATGTTCAGAGTTATTAAATTTAAAATATAAATTTAGTAGTGATTTGAATTATTTATTAACTGACCTAAGTTTTTCATTAATAGGTAGGAGGTTATTATTTTTTCCCTCAAGTTGACATAGAACAATGAATAGAAGATTTGAATGGAATGATATTAAATAAAATGGATTCACATGATTGACTTCAAATCTCCCTGCAGGAGCTGTCCCAGATGCAAACACATGTCTCAGACACATCCGTGGTCCTGTCCATGGACAACAACCGCAGCCTGGACTTGGACAGCATCATTGCTGAGGTCAAGGCCCAGTATGAAGACATTGCCAACCGCAGCCGCACAGAAGCTGAGTCCTGGTACCAGACCAAGGTGGGTCCTGTGGCGAAGTGTCCTGAATGAGGGAAGGACACACGTCAAGTATTCCAGGCCTTGACCAAAGGCTAAGAATGGGGCTCCTGAGACCTGCTGAGGCCTACTGGGGGGAGTTATGAGACATGCATACATCGCCACATAAATTCAAGAATCTTAAAGAGAATCTCACTGTTTCATACCAGTGTCCACAGAAAAGCAAAGGGGCTAAAGGGGAAATTAAGACCAGCTTCAGTCTCCCCAAAACTATGCTACTTACCACCTAGTGGTAGCTCCTATCTGTGAACTTGGGGAAGTGTTTCCACCCTCGTGTAATGGACTCTTTCTTCTTTTCCGTTGGCATCAGTATGAGGAGCTGCAGCAGACTGCAGGTCGCCACGGCGATGATCTCCGTAACACCAAGCATGAGATCTCTGAGATGAACAGGATGATCCAGAGGCTGAGATCCGAGATCGACAACGTTAAAAAACAGGTAGGGAAAGAAGGCAGGGAAGGAGCTTGAGTTCTTAAAGGGGAACTGACTTTGTTTTGCTTTCTAAACATATACACACAGAGCTGGAGCAGGTACCAGCACTTCAGCATTCCACCATCCACAACGACCAGGGCAAATGTGCTGGCTTCTCTCTGCAGTCTCAGAAAGAGACACCTCAGGCCCAAGTGAGCCTCTAAAGTGTCCCACCCTTCCTTCCTTCCCCTGTAGTGTGCCAACCTGCAGAATGCCATCGCTGACGCTGAGCAGCGTGGGGAGCTGGCCCTCAAGGATGCCAGGAACAAGCTGGCGGAGCTGGAGGACGCCCTGCAGAAGGCCAAGCAGGACATGGCACGTCTGCTGAGGGAGTACCAGGAGCTGATGAACACCAAGCTGGCCTTGGACGTGGAGATCGCCACCTACAGGAAGCTGCTGGAGGGCGAGGAGTGCAGGTGGGTGACACGGCTGTCACACGAATCCACAGTGGCCTCACGTTTGATAAAGTAGAGCTTCTACTCCACTACCGGGTGTCAAAACACACACACACACAAGTGGCCACTACGTTGTACCTGATGATTATCCATCATGAATCCAATGATCCGATCCAGCCCAGTCTGACACGTGGACACACAGCTGACCTGCACAATGCGACCTCGACTCACTTTTCTGACCCACCACCAGTATTCTTCACGCGGCCTCTCCTTCAAACAACGAAGCAATCCCACACACGTCTTTCTCGTTCTTCAAGTGCTTCTTCCTTCAGGAAGCCTTTCATGATTACTCCAGTTGGGTTAAACTCATCTGCCTTTGGATTCTCAAACTACTGCACCTTCTTCGGTCTTCTGACTGAACTGACTGCCCATTGCCTGCTTCCTTCTTGACGTATTTCTGTCCAAGCCAAGTCTTCTCACAGGACGTAGCTCCTATAAGGCAACGACTGCTTCATACATAAGTATAGTTCCCACAGCCTCTTCCTCACATTTTCCATGTAATGGGTAGAGTGTGAATTATAATCTTCCTTTGATAACCTGTTCCTAGGTTGAGACCTATTCTTTTAGAGAGCTATCTCTTTCTCTAAGTCAAGCAGTTTTTCAGGCATGCAGTCTCCTAGCTCAGAGAACAAGCTCTAAACATGACTATTGGAGTTATCCACATAGATTACTGCTGTCTTTTGGGGGAATTTTAACTCTTATTTCAATTTTTCCCTTTCAGACTGAGTGGTGAAGGAGTTGGACCAGTCAACATCTGTAAGTAACTTTGAACAGACATTAACAATGATGACAATACAGGGTATTTGGTGCGACTCAGAGTCCCACTGTTTCTAGCTACCAGATATGCCCATCTCCCAAATGGCTGTTTAATATACTTAGTGAGAAGCAGGTGGTACAGGGATAAAAGCACAGGTTGAGACAGGAAGCAACAGGGCTCATGTCTTATCTCTTAAAGGGTGGGCCCTGTATCTTACCCATCTTGGACTCTGTCCCCTAGCCTTGCCCTGACCCTCATTCCCTTGGGAGACAGCACCGTCCCTTGCCTACTGTATTCACCAGCTTTCTATTAGGGAGCTTCACTAAATGACTTAGTTCTTCTGGGCTTCATCTGCAGCTGTCTAAAAGGGGCCACGTACAGTGCTAACAGCAGCAGGATCAAATAAATTAGATGCATAGGACCAATCTGCCAGACTGGTCTCACCAAGTTTTTTCCTCCTTTCCTGCAGCTGTCGTCACAAACACCGTTTCCTCAGGCTACGGTGGTGGCAGTAGCTTTGGCGGTGGCCTGGGCGGTGGCCTCGGCGGCGGCCTGGGCGGAGGTCTGGGCGGTGGTCTTAGCGGAGGCGGCAGCAGCAGCTTCTACTCCAGCAGCAGCGGGGGTGTTGGCCTAGGCGGTGGGCTCAGTGTCGGGGGCTCTGGCTTCAGCGCAAGCAGTGGCCGAAGCGTGGGCTTTGGCAGTGGTGGGGGCAGCAGCTCCAGCGTCAAATTTGTCTCCACCACTTCCTCCTCTCGGAAGAGCTTCAAGAGCTAAGAGCCTGCAGCAAGTCACTGCCTCCCAAGCCCAGCAGCCGGCCGTGGCATCCACCTGTGGCATCCACCTCTTCTAGGTGGTGTCTCAAGCCAAGTTTTCTCCTCTTCTGGAGTCTAGTCAATGAAGCCTATCGCAGACCCACATTCTTTGGTTCCTGGAAGGCCCAATCCCCAGTCTCTAGCCTGGTGTGTCCTGATTCTATGCTCTGCTCCCAAGCAGCCTTTGAGTCTCTATAGCCTGGTCCTCGGTGACAGAAGAATCCAATGTTTTCCAGCATCTAAACCATCAAAACGGAGTCCTCACCCCAATCCCATCTGGTCTGACTATCTCCAGAATGTGTTCAATAAAATGCTTTCATAATATAAGCTGTTGGGAAGAACTGTTTTTTCAAGATCTACACCCAACCTAGAGATTCACTGAGGGTCCATCTGTCCAGATGTGATTGGTTCCTTTGATTCACAGGGGGGACAGAATGGTCTTGAAAGGAAAGTGACCATTGTGGGTGGTCCAGAGACTCCAGGAGGCACGAGAGGTGGATGCTAAAGCCTCTTGGATGAAGGAGTCTCTGGAGGGCATGGAGGGGAAGCTTCTTTGACTTGTAGCTTATATAGATAGTAGAGCTGTTTGTTGGAGGGGGTCCCATTCAAGTTGGGCTTATTTTGAAAATCGGCTTAAGTCAAATTTGTAAATAAGGAATTTGTTGTCTTGAAGCTCCAAAAGGCATTTAGATACCTTTTACAGATATTGGTCCTGTTCTAATAATGTGAATGCTTACAGGGTCAGTGGCTTATAGTTCCTTAATAATGTCAGGGATGCAGGGGCCTTCGAATGAGCAAATAATTTTAGAAATTTAATGGAGGTGGCCAGAATTTGCACTATGTGTGGGATCATGGCCCATCCTCTTTTCATGAGCTTGTCTTTGCTGACCCTGAATGAGGGTGTTTAATGAATCTTTTCGAATAAGAATTCATCAGTGCAATGTCATGCCTGCACTTCTGGTATGCATTTAAGATCTTGCCTGCAAGGACTGTGATGGCAGGATTGCTGAGGTACCCCATCAGCATGTGGGGGAAGATGGATTGTGTCCCTTCAGAGATGAAAGCACTGTGACAAAGAGGCTGTTGCAATGGGCACTGAACAGAACATTTAACAACCAAATCCTCAAAAGTGAAATATTTACCACTTGCTGTTTGAACAGAGCCAACAATTTCAGAAATATTGGGTAGGGACCTTAACAGGTATGACAATGGCATTAGGATTTTGGTAACCCACTGTGAGGCATCTTTATTCTTCCCAAGTTTAAAAATAGGCCCAAACTGAGAATGGAGAAACAGTGGGCATAATCACCACTTCTCTAAATATATTCCCTATAATGGGTTTCAATTTTGAAGGCCCTGTTTTCATTTACACTGGAGCATATTAACTATACACAAAAGTCCATGAAGTCCTATTGTTCCAAGCCAATTTTCAAGTGTTAGGACTTAATTTAATTTTAGTGTGTTGCTCATTGGATCAGAGTGTCCAATGATACCGTGATATATACTGGGGGCGGGGAGCAATGAGTGGTAAGATCATGTGAAATTGAGGCAAGTCAGTAGTTCTGATAATTAAGGTGAGGCATACTTGTTTGCTCTCTCTTTGGTGTTCAATGACTTCAAGATTACAGGGGAACTGTGTTTAAATTTAGTGAGATTACCAGTATAATTTGAGCTCCAGTATGGATTAAGGCCATGAGATTGGCCAACTGGTGTATTTCCGCAGACATTAAAGTCAATTTAGAACCTATGCGATAGAAGTGCAGAGCCAGTGCACATCCCTTTTGATCTTTTTAATGTATAAATTTTTTTGTAAATTTCGGATTTCCAATTGGATCAAATTGTGTGTGTGTGTATTTGTCTCTTTGTTTCCTCCCCCTGTTTTCAGGTTTATTTCTTTCATTGCTTCCTCACTCTGATTCTCTTCCTTCCTTCTTTCCTTCCTCCCTCTCTCCTCCCACTTCCCTCTTCCCTCCCTTGCTGTGCCCCCTCTCTTTTCTAGGGTTACTAGATTTACTTATGAGAGGAATTCTTGCCACTCTCACTCTGCTCATATCTATAAATTTCTTCCTTCAGAAGGCCTCAAATCAGTACCGTCAGGGTTTGAGACTTTTCCCACAGTTGGTTTAACCCCTTACTTGTGCTACTAGGGTGCTCAATGTATTTTCCTTGGGAAAATACAATTTTGTATATGGGGAAATACAAATACAAGAAGAGGATTTTCTTGGCAACAGAGGCACAGGCAGCAGCAGCAGCAGCAAAGCATTTTGTAGAGTTCTCGTACACTGTTTGCCTTTAAGAGTGTGGTCTCAGTATGCTACAGTGTAATTGCTCTTCCACCCAGTGAGTGATCACCTGATAGGATCAAATATTGCACAGTCTTTCCCCCGAGTACTTCATAGAATGCGGGCCAACGCCTCCTTAAGACACTCAAAAGTCTTCACAGTTACAAGAGTCATTCCCTTGAGCTTGGCGTCAGTCATTGTTTATAAAGGAATCGAGAAACACAACTCAATATGAGACATACAGATAGGTCTGGACTGAGACACATGACACTTTAAGGAGGGCTCCTAATTGTCCCATAATTGTCTCCAAATGACAACGACTGAAGCTTCTGATATAGGTCAGCTAAGTCTATAGCAGAGGCCGTGATGGAATTCAGTAAATGTAGCACAAAGCAGTACAGCTCAAGTGCGAGCTTGACAGAAGGTGGCAACACACTCAAAGAGCCCACTGGCCATAACGCAGCAGCCCAAAGTGCATATTGCCATGCTGCCAGCCAAACAAGGAAAGGAAGATCCCGGTGACAGCAGTCGTCATCTAGACGCCTTGCTCACAGCACCAGTTATTGTGAACACCCTCACTCAAAATGTAGTTCCACTGTTGAGACTGATGACTTCACACACACACACACAGATGGTATGAAAATGACATTATTCACATAACAGGGCATTCTGGAAAGAGCAGGGCAGGCCTCCCAAGCGGGTTCACTATTGTTTAAAAGAGACCAGAGTGGGTTTTTTACGGTGATTAGGGATGGGGCCAGGCCAAGGAACCCTGTACATACTTCGAAATTTCCACTAGTTATAAAGGAGAGGTCACCCGGGCTTTCTTACCAATTTTCTCAGCTGTAGGTAGAAGGGGAAGGGGGATGGGTGGGGCTTAGAAACTGTCAACATTCATCAGAGTAGAAAGAATGCAGGTGTACAATCTATGTTTATATCAAAAATATAACTAAATCAGAAATGAATAGCAGATGACTGGCTATACCCTCAATACAAAATAAAAAATTTAAAGGGTGAAAAATAATTAAAACCTTCTGCTCTGCAAAAGATATTGTCAAGAGAATGAGAAATCAAGCCACAAACTAGGAGAAAATATCTGCAAAATACATATCCTTTTAAAAGACTGTTACGGATTCATGCCAATGTATGGCAAAACCAATACAGTATTGTAAAGTAAAATAAAGTAAAAATAAAAATTAAAAAAAAAAGACTGTTATCTGAAATATAAAGAGCTCTGGAAACTCAACAATAAGAAAACTAATAACCCAATTAGAAAATAGGCTAAAGATCTTAGCAGATATTTCACCAAAGAAAATATACAGATGGCAAATAAGCATGTGAAAAAAATGCTCACATCATATTTCACTAGGGAAATTCAAGCTAAAGTAATGAGACACTACTTCACACCATTAGAATGGTAAAAATCCAAAAACCGGAGAATACCAAATGCTGTCCAGATGTAGAATGAGAACTCTCACTCACTGTTGGCCAGAATGCAAAATGATACAGCCACACTGGAGTCAATTTGGGCATTTCTTAAAAAACATAGTCTTACTGAGCACCCCAGCAATTACACAAATTAGCATGTACCCAAGTGAGCTGAAATTTTGTTCACATGAAAACCAGTTATGTGATGTTTATAGCAGTATAGATTCATCGACTGTACCACTCTGATGTGGGATGTTGATGGTGGGGAAAGCTATGCATGTGAAGGGTCAGGGACTACATGGGAACTCTGTACTTTAAGCTCAATTTTGCTGTGAACCTAAAACAGCTCTAAAAATTGAAGTGTATTTAAAAAATGATTCAATCATTTTTGAAAACATAGACATTTACTTGTGTGTGTGTGTGTGAGAGAGAGAGAGAGAGAGGGGGGGGGGGAATGGAATTTACTATGGTTCTGGTTATGTACACACACCATGCGCCTGGCTGGACTGGTTGTACATTTACTGTTGATGCAACTACATTCCTAGGTATTTATTTAAGCAAAATGAAAATGTACGTCAACACAAAGACTCACAAGTATGCTTACAACTGTTTTATGGAAGGTAACTTCAAACTGGAAATATTTTAGGATGCCATCAGTCAAAATGGGTAAAGAAACTGTGGTTTGTTCATACAATGGTGCTTCACTCAGTAATAAAAAAGGATGATCTACCAATATTCACAGCCATCTGGAAGAATCTCAAAAACATTTTGCCGACTGAAAAAATCTAGGCACACAAATATATACATATGTATTTATAAATATGTACATATAGGCTGTATGATTCCACTTATATAAGATTCTAAACTAAATTGATTCAAGGTGTAAACATCAACACAGTGATTGTTTAGGGCAGTGGGCTTAAAGAGAAAGAGCACAAAAGAATTTTCTGGAGAAATGGAGATGTTACATAGCTTGATATTGTGTGGATACTGAAGTGTGCAAATTTGTCAAAATTGATTGAACATTACACTTGAGTTCTGTGCGTTTCACGTGTATAAATTATACCTCAAGAAAAAAAAAGTTAAGACAAAGAATATTTCATGTTTCAAGTTTCTAAGGGGAAATGGGAAAGAAAAAGATAAATTGGGAATGGAATCTAGATTAGCCAAATCAACAGTTTCTGCCAGAGTCCAAACTTTTCTAGCCATCTTAAGCACTCTTCTGGGCCTATCAGAAAAACCCAAGGTATTTTCTGGGAGTGGCTAAGGGAAGAGCAGAGGAAAGGAAGTTAAATGTAACAGATCCCCCTGAGGCCTCCTGTGTAATGTTAGTTGTGCAGACTTGTGTCGGAATATCAATGATCTGTCACTAATTCCAACCCCAGGCCTAAAGTGAGATTATAAAGGATTAACAGCTGGAAATAGCCACTGAATGCCAAGAAATTCCAAGAGAGACAGAGGCATGTTTGCTTTCTAGGACATTCAGATGATTTTGAGATGAATTTTTTTAAGGAGGAGAGGGTAAGAATTACTCCAGATCATCCTGAACTGGTAGGAGGAATTATCCAGTGCATTCATAATCAATCAATCTTTTCCCTTTACTTTAGTAAAGGGAGTTTAATCAGAAGACAGAGGTAGTAAGACATCAGGCCTAAGGCAGCATCTCATCTGCTCATGTTATTTGAATCAGATACTTGGTATGTCTTATTCACGTTTTGGAGTATTTTCACCCAACTATACTTTTCTTTTAATAACACAGTGTAATGAGGTGGCTGCTGCAGAAGTGAGGAGGTGAAAAACCAGAAGCTCAAAGAGGAGGCAGAAATAAGAAGGAAGACAGGGATGAGAGGGAGGCAGTGGAGAGAGAAAGAAACCAGTCCACTGGGAGTTCTTGGACACTTTCTTGGAGCCCTGGTTTGACCGTCTTTAACCCCTGTTTTTACTGAGAACTGAGGACACATGATGAGGGAGCATCTGGCTCCTTGTCCTCTCTCCATGCTCTTTTTTGCTGCTTATCCTACCCATGCTTCACACTAGCCCTGGAGTTCAGCCTGTTCTCTCCCCATCCTTACACTTCTCTAAAACACTTCTCACCTCTAGCATCTATTGTCTCAGAGCATCAAAATGACTCACTCACAAGATATCCATTGCTCTTCCTCCAACTAGTTTCCCTGCATTGATTAGGAAAGCCAGGAGTTGTCTCTTCATCCAAATATGTCCTTCAGTCCCAGCCCAATGATGTACTTATCCCTGACTTACACTTTCAAGTGCAAATACCTACCCAGTACCAGTATAGGGTATTGTATAGGGCGAGTTGAAAAGAAATGGACACTTTCAAAAATGTATAAGTCAGTAACTAGGTTTTAGAAGAATGTACTAAAACCAGTTGAAGGAAATAATCAGGTTTTTTTTTTTCTATAACTGTACAAACATTCAATTTGTGTCCCTCAAGGCACATGACATGCCCCAGTTCTATAAGATTATATTGCACCCCAATTCATTCCAGAACTTTTGCTGCATTTTACTTTTGGTTGTTGAAATGGCAGCCACAATGCTTCCCTTCACCTCCTCCAGGCTATGAAGAAGAGGTCGGAAAAATACAAGGTTCTTGACTTATCCCACTGGAAGTCACATGGAATGACATCTTGGGATTTGGGACCACAGTTCCAGAAATCAATACTTTGAACTGAGCACCACACTGAGCATGGTGGAGGTGTTTTTCCATCATCTCTGGACCCCAAGATCAACCTATGGTTGAGCCCCATCCTGCTGGAAGAAGGAGTTGACAGAAACTATCTGCAGCCGTGGATAAAGCCACGCAGATGTCATATCCAGTGACCTTTCACTGTGTTCTCTGCCAAATATGGGTGGTCTGTGGGTGTGAACATTGAGAAGGGGGACATTCTACCATACATGTTCATAAACAGCCTAGTTACTAAGTAATATAATTTTGAACGTTTCAGAATTTTCTTTACCACTCTGTAAATCATAGAAGGCTACACTTTCCATTCCAGCTTCAGTGCTGAGACAGGTTGGAACCTGGGACTCTTTGTTTGCACCTGGACAAACAGCTTCCATGGCAACAAAATACAAAGAACTAAAAGAGATTAAAAATAACTGTGCACATGGGCAGTTGAAGCAAATTATGAACAAATAGATACAAAAAAGACCAAAAACACACCGCAGCTGTCACTTCTGAAAACCTAGAGCAAAAGCAGAGTGTGTGTGCTCTCTGCACACATCACCACCAGAGGCAGGGGAAGCAAACCACCCAAGCCACCCCTCTAGCCGACCCCTGGAAACACCCTTACTCTCCGCCCCCTTTAAGGAACCAGCTGGCCCCTGGGCTAACAAGGACTCTTATTACTTGTTTTCACTCTCCCCTGCTGCAGTAGGAGGCCCAGGAAAGCTTTGCTTGAATTTTTTGTCTGACCTCTGATCAGTTTCTACTGATTAAGGAGGCCAAGAACCCTGATCAGCAACAGAGCTCTTGTCCCCATCCTTCACACATGTGGCTACATGTGTTTCTCTTTCGATGGGTGCTCCCCAGGGACAGGATTATGTCTGGGATTCCTTGGAAGGACATCATCCCACATTGGGGTTTGTAGGATTAGGATTAGGAATCCTACTCTGGAGTTTGCAGGATTAGGCACTTAGTCTTGAGCTTTTGACGGAATGTGACAATGGCCTGTTCTTCCTTCTCATCTCTCAGCTCCACCCAGGGAGGCAGAAAGACAAAACAAATCCTCTTGATGCAGACTTGCCATGGGCTCAGGCTTCAGGGGATCCCTCTTGCCTTTCACCATGCTGGGAAAAAAATGCAGACTACACACAGGTTAATCCCTGGGCCCTAGAACAAAAGCCTTCCTCATTCCATGGCCATCAAAGACAGCACCAGCCGGGATGGAGGCTCCCTGGGCACAGAGTAGAGCCTGGACTTGGCAGCCTGCTGGGGAGGAGGCTGGCTATTGTCGGAGTTACTCACGCTGCTTTGCTTTAGTTTCTCTCACATAGTTGCCTGAACGATCACTCTTTGTTTTAATCTTATTATGACGATCTGGCTTCCCCACCCTGTTCCTCTGGGAAAATATAACTCCCTTAGGCTCCATTATGGGACTGATCTGGGATCACCGAGGAGATTTCATCTGGGAAGTCAATTCTCTAACCATCCAGTGGGTCCCCACTGCCTATGAATACAACCCTCCCCTGGGCACTAAAGCAGGGGAAGAGCGCAGAGGACCAGATCGGGAGGAGGAAAGATGTACAGTTCAGTCCAGGAGGCAGTCTGAAAATGGTTAGGGGACGCAGGGCACCTCCTACACCCAGATAAAGACAGAGAAAATCAGGGGCAAATGAACCAAGGTCAAACTTGACCTTATAAGGGTAGTGGGACTGGGAAAAGAGGGACAGGAATGGATCTGTCACAGGGCCTCTCCTCTCTGACTGCCCCCTCCACTGAATTTCTTGTCTGGCCTCTGATCAATTTCTACTGATTAAGAAGGCCACCTTCACTGTCTCCAGAGCCCTCATCATCTCTCATGAGCCTTGTCAGTGGACCTCACTCAGGGTCAGGGTCCCTGGAACTGGTTCCCAGGACATCATTCCCTGGCAGGTGGTGATGGAGATTTGGGGGAAAAAAGACTTTATATATATATAATGTTAGAACACACATATATAGTATATATTAGAGCACATGTATGTTCTAATATAGTAATCTAATATATTAGAATATATATAGCATATTAGAGAATATAGATATCATATTAGAACATAAATATATATATATATGACTAATACATCTATCGGTAGGAGACATACTTGTGTCAGAAAATGAAAGAAACATTATGCTTTACATTGCTGGTGCTGTCTAGTACACAGGCCAAACTTCACATTGGATAATATGCTGAAGTTGAACCATCCTCTGATAGGCCCCTTACTAACATGGCACAAATCAGCAATGCTGGTTGCATTTTCTCCCCCTTCATAGACAAGTATAGGCTGCTCCTGTGTTCAGTTCTTGAAGTGAATGTGAGGTTCCTTCTGCAATTGAATTATATGCTTCATTTGATGGTGAGTCTGCTCTCACCCTGGAAAAGACACACACTGTTCCTCCTAAAAGAGGAACAGATCTGATCACCTTGCTGGCTGATAGAAGCCTGTTCTGGTTTGCACAGCCCAGACAAGGACCCAGCAGAAGGTGGCGCAGGGGAACTCGACTCCACAGGAAGGAGAGGGCAGCCTGCCAGGCTTCTTCCAAGGACTCGGATTCTCCCTCCCTCTGACCACAGGTTTTCTTCCAGCCTCTTGGGCAGGGAGCCTCATCCGCTCTGGAGTAGAACTCTCCTCTGACTGCTGCAGTGAGTGCCAGCAAGCTTGCAAATCATACTTCTGATCTCATGCCTCTGCATGGCCTCTGGCAACACTCAGCAAACTTTTGGCTTTTGGTCCTTACTAATGTGGTACAAACCAGTAATGCTGGTTGCATTTTCTTCCCCTTCATAAACACTTACAGATTGCTTCTGTGTTCAGTTCTTAAAGCTTCTGTGGATCCCTGAACACACCAAACTTCTTCATACTTCCATTATAACGATGATATTAGCTCATCTTCATTGAGAACTTCCAAACATACAGAGTGTAAAGACCTTTACATGAATTATTTCACATAATCCTCACAGCACTGTGAGATAGGTACTATTTTCATCCCCAGTTTGCAGCTCTAAAAATGAGTAATTTGCATAAAGATGCACAGGAGCCTGTGAGCCTGAGTACCTTGCTTGTCTCAAGAGCTCTTGCTCTTAGCCAGGGGTTGGCAAATTTTTCTTTAAAGGGCCATCTAATAAATCTTTTAAGCTTTGCTGGTCATACACCATTCTGTTGCAACCACTACTCAACTCTCCTATTACAATAAGAAAGCAAAAACAGACATGGGACATTGACATAGACACAGGGCATTGGAAAAACGGGATGTTGCTTCAGCTTGACTTGCTAGCCCTTCCTACCCATCCTGGCCTCATTCATGTCAAGCTTAAAGACTTGATCCCAAGAAAGTAGCTCAGAACACCATGCCATGGGAAGGAAAACTTCTTTCTCAGAATTGGGTGGAAGAATACTTCTTGGTAAGGCATTGTGCAACCAGGGTGGAGGAAGAGGAGTTGCTTCCAGGCCCTGAGAAGGTATCTCCTTCCTGCCAGATGCTGAATAAGCACTTCTTTGGGTAGGGAATGCCCTGCTCCACTGGAAACTGCCTCCATAACACTAGAGAGATTGAATTGCTTATAAAATAGTCGCAAGAGCTTTTCTCAGGCTCATCTCAGTGTGGGAGTTTGTCTTTCCTCCCCTGGCTGTCCATTTAATCAGATAGTCCTATAAAACACCCTGTCTACAACTGCTCTCAATACTCCTCCATAGTGCTTAATTTATGGACTAAAACAATCAATCTCCTTCCCCCTTAAACCAAACACCATGATCACTTGACAGTCTTCCCCCCCTCTAAGAATGTGCCTGGAGATTTAAGATTTCAAGCACTAAGATTAGGAATATAAATTTGGAAGTTACTTGTGACATCATCACACCTGTAAAGACACATTTTTATGATTCACTGTTTCTATATGCCCCTCAACTTTCTGTACACACCCCATTAAGGTGTCTGATCTTGACTCCTAAGAAATGTCAGAATCTATGAGAATATAAATTCAGTGAATTCCATTAATGATTTTTGTCTTACTCATTTTAGATTCTTAAAATTAAGTTCTAAGTGAACATTCCAAAAAACTGGAGAAAAGGGTGCCTGTGAATTCCATTTGGTAGAAAAAAAAAATGTATACAGTCACCAGCTCAATGGGAAAGCAAACACTGGGGAGGAAGTTACAGGCATGGGTAGAAACCATGAGAAGTCAGTTTTTTGGGCAGAGTGGGCTTGGGTGATCTCTTATCCTATATCATGAAACTGCCAATTCCACACAAGACAAGCTTGTTCTTATGCTGTAAAAACTCATCTCCTTTGTCCCTCTTGCCTTTCAAAGGAGTGTCATGTCCCCAGAGTAGCCCCCAATTCCCAGGCCAGACCACCAGGAAGGCAATCAGGAGATCCAGAAGGACATGTTCAAACATGGCCCCAAACCACCACAAGCCACTTCTTGCTCAGACCACAGGGCAAATGCCTGTTAGACCTCAGAGACAGTTCACCTGATGGGAAGGGTGGTGTGAGTGGAGGAGAAAACCTGTGTGGGAAGGGGGCAAGAGAAGAGTGTCTGAGTAAGCAGAAGGAGGGGACAATTATCACAGATCAGCTCCTTGTCTCCTTTGTTTGAGAACATGACTAACCCATGACTTCAGTGAATTTACATCCAGTGGTATTGTGTTGGGATCAAGTCAAGGCTAGAAGCCAGAAGAATTTCTCCATGACTAAAGGAAACCAAAGAAGCAATATTCATACTTCATACCTTTCTCGAGGTAGGGGGTGATCTCACTATTTGTAAAGCCCAGCCCTTCCCAATCTGCAGGCTCACCTTCCAGGACTGAGCCCGGCCCATTTTTTCCATATATAAGCTGCTGCCGGGAAGCTCCTTTCATAGATCTGCTCCTTTCAGCTCTGCCTTCCACCTCTCACACCCTTCTCAACCTCTTCTTCAGGAACCATGTCTTACAAATCCACTGTGAAGACCCAAAGCATCAGCCGCAAGGGCTTCAGTGCCGGCTCAGCCAGAGTCCCTGGGGTGTGCCGCTCTGGCTTCAGCAGCGTGTCCCTGTCCCGCTCCAGGGGCAGTGGCGGCCTCGCTGGAGTGTGTGGAGGAGCTGGCTTTGGCAGCCGCAGCCTCTATGGCCTGGGGGGCTCCAAGAGGATCTCCATCGCAGGGGGCAGCTGTGCCATTGGTGGTGGCTATGGCAGCAGAATTGGAGCTGGCTATGGCTTCGGAGGTGGAGCCGGGAGTGGATTTGGTTTTGGTGGTGGGGCTGGTAGTGGCTTTGGGCTCGGTGGTGGAGCTGGCTTCGGAGGTGGCTTCGGTGGTCCTGGCTTTCCTGTGTGCCCCCCTGGAGGCATCCAAGAGGTCACCGTCAACCAGAGTCTCCTGACTCCCCTCAACCTGCAAATCGACCCCACCATCCAGCGGGTGAGGACTGAGGAGCGGGAGCAGATCAAGACCCTCAACAACAAGTTTGCCTCCTTCATCGACAAGGTGAGCTGGGAGTATCTGCCCCCAGTGGGATTGCAGAGTGCCCAAGAGACACCCAACCGATGTCCTACCAGAGGGAGCCTCAGGATATTCAAGAGAGAGGGGACTCAGGCTAGCTCTCCACTGGGATGCAGGACAGGCTTCATGTAGACCACAGGCAGAAGGTGATGGTAACCATTTACAACTACTGATCTCTTAAATGTCTTCCATAATTGTGAGGGAGGCATTCACGTTGATAACCCTGAAGCAAAGAAATGAAATGAAAGAATGGAATGAGTTAGCTTGATCTGTTGAACAGTGTAAGAAATAAAAAAGGGAATTACAGTGGAAAATGTACTTCAGCCTTAGTTGAGCTGGTGGGTGTAGGGGCAGAAGGAAAGAAAATTTTTTTAAAATGGAAATTCCAGGGGAAAAAAAGACTCAAAAATATGTGAATAACCATAGAAATACTCAACTTGTAGAACCAGATCATAACCACTAAGAGAGTTTATTTTAGAGGGACTCATACTCTAAATAGGAAACAGGATTAAATCCAATTATTAATAGGATTGGAATTTAATCATTAGATTATAGACATTTTAACATCCCTTTAACTGAGATACGCTCTTTAAAAACTTCTGTGCAATGTATGAGAGAAATATGATTTTTAAATTACATTTGTGATTGTGCTTATCAAGAGGAAGAACGGAAAGGTAAAAAGTCACTGACAGACATCTCCAGAATTGAGAGGGAGGGAATATCTGACAGCTCACTGGGGAAACTTGGCCATGAGACCTGTGTGGTGTGAAGCTAAAAAGTCAGGGGACCAGAACTGTCAGCTGGAGCCTCTGTACAGAATCTGGAGCAGCCGAGTACCACCAGGACCACCAGGTCGGCCTGAGGACTTGTCAACTCACAGACAACCATCCTGTCTTCCTGCAGGTCCGATTCCTGGAGCAGCAGAACAAGGTCCTGGACACCAAGTGGACCCTGCTGCAGGAGCAGGGCACCAAGACCGTGAGGCAGAACCTGGAGCCTTTGTTCGAGCAGTACATCAACAACCTCAGGAGACAGTGGATAGTATCCTTGGGGAGAGAGGCCGCCTGGACTCGGAGCTCAGGAACATGCAGGACACAGTGGAGGACTTCAAGAACAAGTGAGTTACCGGAGAAACCTTAGATTCCTGAAGCCCACATTTCAAGCTAATTATATGATCAGATTCAAATGAGGGCATGATCTTAGTAAAACATGTAAATGAAAATGAAACCACAGTTCTTACCTAAAAACAAACTCTGGAAAACATAAGGGCCATGCAGGTAGATGGAGAGAGTAATGGAGTAAATAATATAGTGACCACAAAGTTCACCTTTGAAGCTTGTTACTGGCAGGAAAGTCCCATTTGCATATATCCATTCTGGAAAGTTGACATTCCAAGCTGCCTTTTCTGTATCCTCTTCACCCCTGACTCAATTAGATTTTATCCTTTCTAATTCCAGATATGAAGATGAAATCAACAAGCGCACAGTAGCAGAGAATGAATTTGTGAATCTGAAGAAGGTGAGAGGAGTCAGACCAGGGGTTCTGGTTTCTTTGCTGAAGGGGAGGACTCTGAGAAAAGTGTATCAGGGAGACCAAAAGAACAGCAGACTGGGCAGGAGGGCTCATCTGATCCCAGCCTGTTGGCTTCTTCCCCAGGATGTGGATGCTGCCTACATGAACAAGGTTGAACTACAGGCCAAGGTAGACGCTCTCACAGATGAGATCAACTTCCTAAGAACCTTCTATGACGCAGTAAGCATCTTTTCATATTCTTCTTTATTGATTATACTGAGATTTGCAAAGGGTGGGAAATCTCTGGCTGGGTACCTCTCTAAACGGCATGACCAAAGATGACTGGATGATCTCTTGTTCTGCAGGAACTGGCTCAGATGCAGACCCACATCTCAGACACTTCTGTGGTCCTCTCCATGGACAACAACCGCAACCTGGACCTGGACAGCATCATCGCTGAAGTCAAAGCCCAGTATGAGGAGATTGCTCAGAGGAGCCGGGCTGAGGCTGAGTCCTGGTACCAGTCCAAGGTGAGTAATGAGGTGCAGCTGATGAGGAATCCCTGTGCCTCCTCTGTGAACATCAATGAGGCTGTAGGCTTCAGTGGGGAAACTACAACTAAGAAGTGGGGGGCCTCTCAAAAGACATGTTCCCTGATCTAACAGGGTAGATCTTTTGGGTAATTATGTCCAAGTCTAATAGGTTAAAGACCTAAATGTAGGACAAAAGCTACTGTAGATAAAGGCAGAGTGATCTTTGCTTTAGATTTACCCTGATGCTGGTTCTCAGCAATAGTACAGAACATTGCTTGTCCTGAAGAGAACCAGTCAGTCAGTGGTACTACCAAAGATGATATGTGGGGGTACACAGCATCAATGACCTAGTAACACCAATTCTCATACAATGTCTTGTGGAGAAACCGTTAGTTTTGCCTTGAGAAGACCTTGATTAGTGTCCTGTGAAGCCCACGGACAGCCCCTTGTCTCCCTCTGGTTTACAGTACGAGGAGCTGCGGGTGACGGCGGGCAGACACGGGGATGACCTGCGCAACACCAAGCAGGAGATCTCTGAGATCAACCGCGTGATCCAGAGGCTGAGATCTGAGATTGACCACGTCAAGAAGCAGGTATGGAGGGGTCCATAGAGCAGAAAAGCATTGTTTCCTTCCTAGACCGTCAGGTATCATCAACCATCATGTGGGAAATTTCTGGGCACTGAGGGAAAAGCAAGAAGAGCTCCCTCAGGTTAGAGATACGGAGCCCAACTTACAAGCAGGAAACAAACTCAGGACAGACCAGTTCCCACTGGTCAGTGGGACAAAGATACAGTCTCGAGGCATTGAAATGAGATTCTGAAAAGGGAACGATTGATTGGGGAACACAAGACACGTGTAGGCAAGGAAAATTTCAGGTCGAAAAGTGTGAAGAAGACTGCTGCAAATATGCTCAGATTCAATATGAAAAAGAAGCTGAGAAAAGACACAGGACAAATGAGGGTCATCCAAAACTGTAAATGGGAAGAAGGCAAGTCTCAAGAGCTTGAGATGAAATCGTCTTCTCAGTGAGAATGTTTGTGGTTTTGTATAAGTTATTATACATCCACATAAACTTACTCAAACTGTCAGCATTCAAAACAAGGCAGTAGTTCCATTTCTTTCCATGTCCCCTGGCTTTATTCTTTAGTGTCTCTGAAGCTTATGGACCTCACTCTGTCTCCCTCTGGTTTATAGTACGAGGAGCTGCGGGTGACGGCGGGCAGACACGGGGATGACCTGCGCAACACCAAGCAGGAGATCTCTGAGATCAACCGCGTGATCCAGAGGCTGAGATCTGAGATTGACCACGTCAAGAAGCAGGTACAGTGGGGATCGTGGAGGAGAAAAGCATCCTTTCCTTCCTAGACCATCAGGTATCATCAAACATCATATGGGAAGTTCTTGGGCACTGAGGAAAAAGCAGAGAGAGGAGGACATGTCATGGTTGAGTTTTCCTAGGTTAGAGAGATGGAGCCCAACTCAAGAGCAGGAAAAAACTCAGGATAGGATGAATCTCAGCTGGTCAGTGGTTCATACACACAGTCTAGAGGCATTGAAATGAGATTCCATAAGGAGAATGATTGAGTTGGGGATGCAAGACACAAGTTGGCAAAGAAAAGCTCAGGCTAGAAAGTGCAGAGGAAGAATGCTGCAAATATACTCATACTCAATGTGAAAAAGAATCTGAGAAAAGGCACAGGACAAATGAGGTTGTTCAAAAAAATCTGTGAAGTGAAAGGAAGGTGAGGTCTCAAGAGTCTGAGATAAACTCATCTTTCAGGGAGATGTTTGTAGTTTTGTATAAGCTATTGTACATCCACATGAACTTACCCAAACTGTCAACATTCAACACAAGTCAGTGGGTCCATTTCTTCCTTTGTCCCGTGGTCTTTGGTCTGCTGTGGTTTCTTCCAGCTCCATCATCATTAGGGTGGTTAACAGAGAAGGGAATAGATTTCCTTAAAGGACTCCAAGACTAGTTAAGGTTTGTAGAAGGGAGAAAGACTGGACAAAATGAATCAAACCTCCATTTCCATCAGATCTGGGCTCTAGAGCTCTTCCTCACTGGGAAAGTTGAACTACGTTTCCTCTCCCCTGGAGTCCAGATTCAGGTTCCTCTGCCCTCCTCCCCTCTAGTGCGCCAGCCTGCAATCCGCCATCGCCGACGCCGAGCAGCGTGGGGAGCTGGCCCTCAAGGACGCCAGGAGCAAGCTGGCTGACCTGGAGGACGCCCTGCAGAAGGCCAAGCAGGACATGGCCCGGCTGCTGAAGGAGTACCAGGAGCTCATGAATGTCAAGCTGGCCCTGGACGTGGAGATCGCCACCTACAGGAAGCTGCTGGAAGGCGAGGAGTGCAGGTAACTCCCACAGCCTCTGCAACCACCTGGCTCCATCTCCAAGAAGTCCTGCGGATGAGCCCAAGTGGAAGGCACTCTAGTGGTGGCCGCAGGGCTACTCCCAGAAGAGACTGAGAAGGCGGCTCCTGGGGACTCTCCTCACACGGGGGTTTCCCATGCGGGGCCAGCTGTGGCTCCGGGCCTCATCATGGCTGTGTCTTCTCTCTCGTAGGCTGAGCGGGGAAGGCGTTGGACAAGTCAACATCTGTAAGTACCTTCACCTGCCCCCATCCCTGGCCCTTGTGTCCCTCTGACTGGACTCTGTGTGGCAGAGTGAGCTCACCATCTTGTCCTGACCTTGTCCCTTTGCCTCCACAGCTGTGGTGCAGTCCACTGTCTCTGGTGGCTATGGTGGTGCCAGCGGTCTCGGCAGTGGCTTAGGCGTAGGCGGAGGAAGTGGCTACTCCTAAGCCTTGGAGGTGGCTTCAGTTCTGGCAGTGGCAGAGCCATAGGGGGTGGCTTCGGCTCCTCTGGGGGCAGCTGTTCCACCATCAAATACACGACCACCTCCTCCTCCTCCAGCAGGAAGAGCTACAAGCACTGAAGTCCTGTCATGGGCTCAAGCTCCCACAATGTCTCAGGCTCCCTCTCCAGCTTCACCGCCCTCTCCTCCAATTACTTCCTCTCTTCTGCTCCCTTCTTCTCTTACTCCTTGAGTTAGAACTGAAATTACTGATTGCCCTCATCTTCTCTCTGCCAAAACCTGTTACCCATGAGGTTCCATTGTTCAGCATTGGAAGGTCACTCCTTGGGTCCTATTCCATAACAGGGCAATCCTACTTGCTTTCCACTGGCCCAGAAGATCCCATCTCAGAGATTCTGTGTTCCTCCCTTGCAGTGATCATTAAAGTACAAGGGACTGGTTCTTTGATGTACAGGGTTTGTGTCCCTGTGGTGCTTCCTCTGCTCTTTGCTCACTTGTATTGCTAAATAAAGCAGATTTATAATATAATGTATGGTTTCATGTAGCCTTTCTTTGTCACCAGTGGTTCTTGATGTTTTCATCTGATAAATGCCTTCTCGGGAATGAAGCATATGCCCAGGCCCCATGTGCTTCACTCTCCTTTCTTAGATAAATTCAAGAAACAGCAGTTTGGCATTCTGATGCTCAGCAGTCCTCCCATAACACTTTGGCATGCAGAGTGGGAAGGATCTGGTTCCACCATCATAGTAAAGTCTGGTTTTACCACTCGGATCAGGTCTTAGCAGTTTAGTTTCTCTGACTTGTCTTTATGATTCTACCTCCTTCTGCACCTGTTGTCATTCATCATCCTCGGAGAATCACATTACAGTTTAATTAGATCAGAAGAACATTGACTAGAGGGTAAGATGTTTGATATATTCTAAAATGCCTCATGACCAAGAAACTGTGCCTGACAACATGGATCAGGAGTAATTCAAATGCCCACATTCCTGAATTGAAAGTATGCTCTAGCAATGTATCCTGAGGAAACAGTACAAATGCGAGAACTCGTACTTCTTGGATGAAAGTGAAAGTGAAGTCGTGTCCAACTCTTTGCAACCTGGTGGACTGTAGCCCACCAGGCTCCTCTGTCCATGGGATTCTCCAGGCAAGAATACTGGAGTGGGTTGCCATTGCCTTCTCCAGGGGATCTTCCCGACCCAGGGATCGAACCCAGGTCTCCTGCATTGCAAGGCAAATGCTTTAACCTCTGAGCCACCAGGGAAGCCCATATGAATCCCAATAAACTCTCTACCAGGAAATATTGGAAACACTGGTTAATTTCAGGATCCACAGACTCAGAAACAAAATGCAGGTGCTAATTTTTTGAAGTGTGGAGACAAAATAGGAATGGGAAAGGCTTCTTCCTCACCCCAAAAGCCTCTCACAGAGACTCAAAGAAGTCGAGTCTTTGCTGCTCCAAAGACATGGTCTTGAAACCTCTCTCAGATGTGTCTTGGCTTCCTTTGACTTCTATGAATGGGAAAGGAAATGTCAGGATACGATGCAAGGTAGATCAGTCATCTTCTTCCTGAGAGCCAGTCACTGTTTTGTCCATGTTCCTAATTCCAGGTTTATACCTCTGGAAAATTCCACCTAATACCTTTAGGAATTAAAGTTCCCTTCTGAGGAATCAAGGAGATACAGGAGATTCTAGAAATCAAGGAGATTCTAGGAATGGGGTGAAATATATACAAAGATGATCTTGGAGCATCTTTTAGTGCCAAAAAGTAAAGAAAAAGTAAAAAAAAAAGACACTGTAGGAACTCTTAGTAGCCAAAATGGAACAACTTGAGCCATAAATAGATAGAACATAATGCATTGGAATGAAACACAAATTGTGAAATAATTATTCGTGGAACTTACTGATGTGAATGTGGTTGACTAAATTAATTAATAAGGGATGATTGTCAAGTTTCAGGCAAAAGAATTTCCTTTAATTACATATGTGGTTCCCATTCAAAGAAGGAGTGAACAAGTACTCCCTGCTTGTGGGCTGGGCACAATGAATTCCTTCCAAAGAGTACAGTCTAAAAATGGGGGGAAAGAGTGACTTTACTGCAGAGAAATCAATCAAACACTTCCTCGGCCAGGTGATCAAGGCTAATACCAACAGTAAGTTTTTTTCATAGTATGTATCCTGATATGATGTGATGAGAAGTGCAGGACACCTCTGTGGTCTTCCTCCCAAACACCATAACTCCAGTCTATTCATGAGACAACATCAGAAAAATCCCAATTTTGGACATCTACAAAACACCTGGGCAGAGTTCCTCAAAGCTTTCTAGGTCATGAAGACAAGAAAAATCTAACAAAGTGCATTACCCAAAGAGGGTCTAAGGAGACACGTGACTAAATGAAAAGTAGCTATTATGAAAAACACTTAAGCTATGGGGCTCAAGGTATCATCTGTATTTTTTACTAAACTAATTTTCACACAAAATCATAAAGCAAGAAAGGTAGAGAAAGAATCACAAAGAAACAGAAAGACAGGTGGAGGGACAGAGATGCAGAGAAATTATTGAATGACTTATGTAAAAATAATATTGATAATCTCATGTTGATTTTAACTCCATTACTCTATTTTTTTAAGTTGTGTACTTTCTAAATTTTCTAATGTCAAACTTTGTTATTTCAAAAGAGAAAGTGTATTCCCCACGATGTCCTCATTCTATGACATCTGAGATTAAATGTGGTTACACTCTCTGGTATTAAGGAAGAAAAGATTCACTCTCTTGATTAAGGTGCATGAGATTAAAACTTTCAGAATGATTTCTTTTGCCCATTGAGGACTGAATAAGAAGAAACATATTTCTTTTGAAACAGCAAAGACTTGTTTTTGAAGCAAGGAAGGAATCAGTAGTACCAAAGGTGGTTAAACACTGGATATGACTCCTAAGGAGGCTAGCCAATTGCCTCCTTCAATGTCAGGTCTGTACACCTGGAAAATACAGAAAATACATCTTTTAAATAACAACCTGGAACAGAAGAATTTTTTTCCGATTAGAAGCTTATCCAAAATTCACCTTATCTGAATCCTCTGTGATCCAGGATGATCACTTGCAAGCCATACAAGGCAGATTCTAGCAATGTTGGCTAGAATCCCCAGCACGGATTAATGAATGACATCACAGCTCATGGTGGGGGCAGAGGGTTCAGCACAGCAAGAGGAGGGAACATTTCTACAGGCCCTGGTTGCTCCGCCTGCTGCATGCACCAGGAGGCATCCCTACGGATGACCTACAGTAGACCTCAGGATGAGAGGAGAAGGGTGGTAAGGAGTCCCTCCCTGGCCGCAGCTGGATCCCTTGGACCATGACTTTCTCTGGGCCATCCTTTCTATTTTGCTACTGTCATAGGTTTGTTGTAAAATAGAGCAAGTAAGTTAATATGTCATTCAGAGGTAAGATTTTCAAAGTTAATAAAATAAATACAGTTATAAAATCATCCTGTTTTCTTCTGTTAAAACTTGAAATATAGCTACAAACTTCTGATTTAAGTATTTTCTAATAAGTTTTTACGTATTTCAACCTCTGTCTTTTGAAAGACTTCAAATCTAGAAGAACCCAGTAATGAAGAGCATGCATAGCATGAAAATTCTAGCTTATAAATATCACTTCCCAGTAAAGACACCAGAACTACTCACAGAAATGGCTAATTTCATGTCTGTTTCGAGATAAGTACAAGATAACCTTGAGACAATTGTTCCTGTCCAACAAAGAAGCTTTTGGAGTCTAATGGGGCCCTATCAAAAAGATGCAGGAGCCAATCTGAAGAACTCAAGTGGCCTAAAACGGGATGGTTTATGCACCAAAAGGATTAATGCCTGCAATGGACTGAAACATATCAAATATGTTTTTTCAACTGTGAGTTTATAATTATACAAAACCAAAATAACAAGCAAAACTTCCTTGATTGCATTTGGAAATTACTGTGGTCCCAAATCAGTACTCTTTCGAGATAAGTACAAGATAACCTTGAGACAATTGTTCCTGTCCAACAAAGAAGCTTTTGGAGTCTAATGGGGCCCTATCAAAAAGATGCAGGAGCCAATCTGAAGAACTCAAGTGGCCTAAAACGGGATGGTTTATGCACCAAAAGGATTAATGCCTGCAATGGACTGAAACATATCAAATATGTTTTTTCAACTGTGAGTTTATAATTATACAAAACCAAAATAACAAGCAAAACTTCCTTGATTGCATTTGGAAATTACTGTGGTCCCAAATCAGTACTCTTGCCTGGAAAATCCCATGGATGGAGGAGCCTGGTAGGCTGCAGTCCATGGAGCAGCGAAGAGTTGGACACAACTGAGCGACTTCACTTTCACTTCTCACTTTCATGCATTGGAGAAGGAACTGGCAACCCACTCTAGTGTTCTTGCCTGGAGAATCCCAAGGATGGGGGAGCCAGGTGGGCTGCCGTCCATGGGGTCACACAGAGTAGGACACAACTGAAGTGACTTAGCAGCAGCAGCAGCAGCAAATCAGTATTATAAAAAACTCAAAAGTGCAAGAAAGAAGCACTTATTCTGCCTTTCCTGTCTGATATAATATACATACTAGGTTACCTAAAAAGTAAACACTAAATATTCCATCTTTATAGATGACTCCCAGTTGATAAATGAGGAGGAGGGACATTAAATTCAAAATTGTGAATTTGTAATGTCTAAAGAAATAGTCAATGTGGGAATTGACCAATGAATTTTAAAATATTAGATGACAGATTTACTTGGCACCTTTAATGAAAGGATAAGGCTGGAACTACAGCTAAACTACAGATCAGTCTTAACATCACTAAACTGGACAGTTAGTATTATGTGCCTCACAATTTCGTGCAATATAAAGCACACAGGACCAGCTGGGACATAATTTTTCCTGAAACAATGGAATAAATCTAATTTGCCCATAGAAATAGTGCACAGGAAAAACTGGNTCGTGGAGGAGAAAAGCATCCTTTCCTTCCTAGACCATCAGGTATCATCAAACATCATATGGGAAGTTCTTGGGCACTGAGGAAAAAGCAGAGAGAGGAGGACATGTCATGGTTGAGTTTTCCTAGGTTAGAGAGATGGAGCCCAACTCAAGAGCAGGAAAAAACTCAGGATAGGATGAATCTCAGCTGGTCAGTGGTTCATACACACAGTCTAGAGGCATTGAAATGAGATTCCATAAGGAGAATGATTGAGTTGGGGATGCAAGACACAAGTTGGCAAAGAAAAGCTCAGGCTAGAAAGTGCAGGGGAAGAATGCTGCAAATATACTCATACTCAATGTGAAAAAGAATCTGAGAAAAGGCACAGGACAAATGAGGTTGTTCAAAAAAATCTGTGAAGTGAAAGGAAGGTGAGGTCTCAAGAGTCTGAGATAAACTCATCTTTCAGGGAGGATGTTTGTAGTTTTGTATAAGCTATTGTACATCCACATGAACTTACCCAAACTGTCAACATTCAACACAAGTCAGTGGGTCCATTTCTTCCTTTGTCCCGTGGTCTTGGTCTGCTGTGGTTTCTTCCAGCTCCATCATCATTAGGGTGGTTAACAGAGAAGGGAATAGATTTCCTTAAAGGACTCCAAGACTAGTTAAGGTTTGTAGAAGGGAGAAAGACTGGACAAAATGAATCAAACCTCCATTTCCATCAGATCTGGGCTCTAGAGCTCTTCCTCACTGGGAAAGTTGAACTACGTTTCCTCTCCCCTGGAGTCCAGATTCAGGTTCCTCTGCCCTCCTCCCCTCTAGTGCGCCAGCCTGCAATCCGCCATCGCCGACGCCGAGCAGCGTGGGGAGCTGGCCCTCAAGGACGCCAGGAGCAAGCTGGCTGACCTGGAGGACGCCCTGCAGAAGGCCAAGCAGGACATGGCCCGGCTGCTGAAGGAGTACCAGGAGCTCATGAATGTCAAGCTGGCCCTGGACGTGGAGATCGCCACCTACAGGAAGCTGCTGGAAGGCGAGGAGTGCAGGTAACTCCCACAGCCTCTGCAACCACCTGGCTCCATCTCCAAGAAGTCCTGCGGATGAGCCCAAGTGGAAGGCACTCTAGTGGTGGCCTCAGGGCTACTCCCAGAAGAGACTGAGAAGGCGGCTCCTGGGGACTCTCCTCACACGGGGGTTTCCCATGCGGGGCCAGCTGTGGCTCCGGGCCTCATCATGGCTGTGTCTTCTCTCTCGTAGGCTGAGCGGGGAAGGCGTTGGACAAGTCAACATCTGTAAGTACCTTCACCTGCCCCCATCCCTGGCCCTTGTGTCCCTCTGACTGGACTCTGTGTGGCAGAGTGAGCTCACCATTTGTCCTGACCTTGTCCCTTTGCCTCCACAGCTGTGGTGCAGTCCACTGTCTCTGGTGGCTATGGTGGTGCCAGCGGTCTCGGCAGTGGCTTAGGCGTAGGCGGAGGAAGTGGCTGCTCCTACAGCCTTGGAGGTGGCTTCAGTTCTGGCAGTGGCAGAGCCATAGGGGGTGGCTTCAGCTCCTCTGGGGGCAGCTGTTCCACCATCAAATACACGACCACCTCCTCCTCCTCAGCAGGAAGAGCTACAAGCACTGAAGCTTGTAGCTTCCTGTCATGGGCTCAAGCTCCCACAATGTCTCAGGCTCCCTCTGTTGCTTTGCTCTCTCCTCCAGTTGCTTTATTTTCTTACTTCTTGAATTAAAACTGGAGTTTCTGAGTGTCCTCATCTCCTCTCTCCCAAAACCTGTTGCAACTGAGCTTCCATTGTTCACCATTGGAAGGTCGCTACTTGGGTTCTAGTCCAGACAGAGTAATCCCACTTACTTTCTACTGGCCCAGGAGAGCCCATCTCAGAGATGTTGTGTTCCTCCCTTGCAGTGATTGTGAAAGCACAAGTGACTAGTCTATGATGTACAGAATTTATATCCCTGTGGTGCTTCCTCTGCTCTTTGCTCACTTGTATTGCTAAATAAAGCAGATTTATCATATAATGTGTGGTTTCACATAGCCTTTCTTTGTCACCAATGGTTCTTGAGGTTTTCATGTAATAAATGAAGCATACTTCTCAGGCATGAAGCACACTCCCCACCCCCATGTGCCTCACTCACTTCCTGTAGAGAACTTCAACAAACAGCAGTTTGGGATACTGATAATCAGCTTTCTCTCACAGATACAATTTAATCCAAATGTTTGGCAAGTGCAATGGGAGGACTCTGGTCCAGCATCATGTATACTCTGCTTTTCATTGTTGGGGCCAAGTGTAATCAATTAGTTTCTCCTCCTAAGACCACTCAACCCACACTCAAGGGGTCAAGTCTTAATGTTCATTACAGGAGTCATGTTTCTGGTCCATCAGAGCAGAACAACATTTAGCAATTAAATAGGATATTTGATTTTTACTTAGAGTTGACTTCCTGACCAACAAACTTGCCTGAGAAAGTATATCAAGGATAAAGGATAATTAAAGTGATATACTTTTGAACCAAAATTCTATTTCTGTATATGTATTCTGAAGAAATAGCACAAACACAGGAAGAAGTATATACATGGATGTGGATTCCAACCATCTTCCCAGCATGGGAAAACTGAAAGTGGACAGTTGGTCACATTCAGCAGAAAACTCGGATGCTGGTTTCTCAAAGTGTGAAGGCAAAATAAGAATGGTAATTTCCACCTTCGCACACCCTAACACTCTCTAGGAGATGGATGAACCTGAGTCTTTCATCTCCCCGGTGTGCTCTGGCTGCTGTCACCTCTCTGAATGGGGATAATTTAAACTCAGGATATCGTGCAAGGCTCCTCATTCACTGGTGCTGTCTTTTGGCCATACCACTCCCTACTTCCTCATGAGTGACCATCATCTCCTTTACCCCCAGGCTCTTATATCACGAGAGAAAGTTTCTTGGTTTCAACAGCATGGATAGGGTGCCTCTGGATCCTCTTATCAGTATACTGCTGTGTTCATGTATAACCATTCCCCCAGTGAGGTGGGCAGCCTCTCACACTGGTACCTTCTCACTCTCCCCAGAACATCCCAACAGCAGGTATGTGATGACTGGGTTCCAAAATCCATGCCCACTTAGTGTCTGTATTATTATGTACCTATGAGAAGTAATGGAAAGAAAATACTGACTAGGAAAAATACATGGAATACAACAATGAATAATAAACAGATTGCAAAATAATATGTAGACATGGATTTATCCAATGAAAATCTTAAGGTGCAGGTGTTGATAGCAAAATAGCAAACTGGAAAGCACCAAACTCTCCTTTTGCTAAAGAAACATTGAGAAAACAACCAGAAGCTGTCTGAATATTGTAAGAGCTCTGAAAAACTCTCAAAATTTGCAATAGCCAAGCAAGTGCCCTCTCAAGAAAGTCCATCTTCCATATTACAGCAAAATGTCATGACAATGTTCCTAGCACTTTTCCTCCCCTACATGCGGTGCAGTTGTGGTCTTGAGCAGACAGCAACCTTGTTCGTAAAATTTTTTCCAATCCCCCTCCCACACTCCAGCCACCCCTGAAACCCATTTGTTCCTCTGGGTCACCCTCCACCCCCCAGCACATGCACCTTGAGTCAAAGATGCAGATGTAGACTATTTGCAAATTATCTGCAAATCTCTTCAAACACATCTGGGGGGCATTCCTGAAGAAATGTTGCAAGGTTCTCATCTTCATTTCCCATAAATTCAGATGCAGGCAAGAGAAGTAGCAGGAACACTCAGTAAAAACTACAGGGCAAACTACAAACAAATCACCACCTGGGTCAAAAGACTACAGGAGAAGACACACAATAGACCCTCTGACCATCCAAGGTCCAGAGGCTAAGCTGCAGTGAGACTGTTTGGGAAATGAGGACATTCAAAGGCAGCTGTGTATAGGAGAACATTTAGAAAACTGCCTAGGTCCAGACAAAACACATGTTCAGAAATGTCTTGAGAAGTCTTAAGCATTCACCTGGGACTGCTCTCTATGTTCAGAGCAAGCCCTGTTATGTGGTGAAGGAGTGTCCCATCACAGGGAGAGGTGGTTGTTCTCAGTCTGCTGTTTTGGCTTTTTTATTGTTGTTGTTTTTCAGCTCCTGATATACAAAAACATCTTCATCAAAAGTAGTAGCTGAACACAAGCTATAGGAGCAGCATGCCAGGCGTGGTTGACTCATTTAACACTACTAGTCAATGTGAAGCATAGGTCCTCAGGCACAAATCCAAGAACCTCTTGTTTGCAAAAGTCATGGGGTGCGTGCATGGCCTGAGGCAGGACCCTGTTAGTCATGAACTTTCTAGAAACTGGGAAGTAGGACTGGATAACAAATCAGAGACATTTGATTGCCTATTGGCAGCATTTTGTTAAACAAGAGGGAAAAAGGCAGAGACTGTGAATTGTAAATTATTCTGCAATGATTCATTGGGTAAGGTTTCTTTTTAATTTTTAACTTAAATCTATTTATTTTAATTGGAGGCTAATTACTTTACAATATTGTATTAGTTTTGTCATACATCAACATGAATCCACCATGGGTATACACGTGTTCCCCATCCTGAACCCCCCTCCCATGTCTCTCCCCATACCATCCCTCTGGGTCATCCCAGTGCACCAGCCCCAAGCATCCTGTATCCTGCATAGAACTTGGCCTGGCGATTCGTTTCTTATATGATATTATACATGTTTCAATGCCATTCTCCCAAATCATCCCACCCTCTTCCTCTCCCACAGAGTCCAAAAGACTGTTCTATACATCTGTGTCTCTTGCTCTCTCACATACAGGGTTATCATTACCATTTTTCTAAATTCCATATATATACATTAGTATACTGTATTGGTGTTTTTCTTTCTGGCTTACTTCACTCTGTATAATAGGCTCCAGTTTCATCCACCTTATTAGAAACTGATTCAAATGTATTCTTTTTAATGGCTGAGTAGTACTCCATTGTGTATATGTACTACAGCTTTCTTATCCATTCATCTGTTGATGGACATCTAGGTTGCTTCCATTTCCTGGCTATTATAAACAGTGCTGTGATGAACATTGGGGTACATGTGTCTCTTTCAATTCTGGTTTCCTCAGTGTGTATGCCCAGCAGTGGGATTACTGGGTCATAAGGCCATCCTATTTCCAGTTTTTTAAGGAATCTCCACACTGTTCTCCATAGTGGCTGTACTAGTTTGCATTCCCACCAACAGTGTAAGAGGGTTCCCTTTTCTCCACGCCCTCTCGAGCATTTATTGCTTGTAGACTTTTGGATCGCAGCCATTCTGACTGGCATGAAATGGTACCTCATTGTGGTTTTGATGTGCATTTCTCTGATAATGAGGGATGCTGAGCATCTTTTCATGGGTTTGTTAGCCATCTGTATGTCTTCTTTGGAGAAATGTCTATTTAGTTCTTTGGCCCACTTTTTGATTGGGTCGTTTACTTTTCTGGAATTGAGCTGCAGAAGTTGCTTGTATATTTTTGAGTTTAATTCTTTGTCAGTTGCTTCATTTGCTATTATTTTCTTCCATTCTGAAGGCTGTCTTTACACCTTACTTATAGTTTCTTTTGTTGTGCAGAAGCTTTTAATTTTAATTAGGTCCCATTTGTTTAGTTTTGCTTTTATTTCCAGTATTCTGGGAGGTGAGTCATAGAGGATCCCGCTGTGATGTATGTCGGAGAGTGTTTTGCCTATGTTCTCCTCTAAGAGTTTTATAGTTTCTGGTCTTACGTTTAGATCTTTAATCCATTTTGAGTATATTTTTGTGTATGGTGTTATAAAGTGTTTTAGTTTCATTCTTTCACAAGTAGTTGACCAGTTTTCCCAGCACCACATGTTAAAAAGAGATTGTCTTTTCTCCATTGTATATTCTTGCCTCCTTTGTCAAAGATAAGGTGTCCATAGGTGTGTGGATTTATCTCTGGGCTTTCTATTTTGTTCCATTGATCTATATTTCTGTCTTTGTGCCAGTACCATATTGTCTTGATGACTGTTGCTTTGTAATAGAGCCTGAAGTCAGGCAGGTTGATTCCTCCATTTCCATTCTTCTTTCTCAAGATTGCTTTGGCTATTCGAGGTTTTTTANACAAACAAATCACCACCTGGGTCAAAAGACTACAGGAGAAGACACACAATAGACCCTCTGACCATCCAAGGTCCAGAGGCTAAGCTGCAGTGAGACTCTTTGGGAAATGAGGACATTCAAAGGCAGCTGTGTATAGGAGAACATTTAGAAAACTGCCTAGGTCCAGACAAAACACATGTTCAGAAATGTCTTGAGAAGTCTTAAGCATTCACCTGGGACTGCTCTCTATGTTCAGAGCAAGCCCTGTTATGTGGTGAAGGAGTGTCCCATCACAGGGAGAGGTGGTTGTTCTCAGTCTGCTGTTTTGGCTTTTTTATTGTTGTTGTTTTTCAGCTCCTGATATACAAAAACATCTTCATCAAAAGTAGTAGCTGAACACAAGCTATAGGAGCAGCATGCCAGGCGTGGTTGACTCATTTAACACTACTAGTCAATGTGAAGCATAGGTCCTCAGGCACAAATCCAAGAACCTCTTGTTTGCAAAAGTCATGGGGTGCGTGCATGGCCTGAGGCAGGACCCTGTTAGTCATGAACTTTCTAGAAACTGGGAAGTAGGACTGGATAACAAATCAGAGACATTTGATTGCCTATTGCAGCATTTTGTTAAACAAGAGGGAAAAAGGCAGAGACTGTGAATTGTAAATTATTCTGCAATGATTCATTGGGTAAGGTTTCTTTTTAATTTTTAACTTAAATCTATTTATTTTAATTGGAGGCTAATTACTTTACAATATTGTATTAGTTTTGTCATACATCAACATGAATCCACCATGGGTATACACGTGTTCCCCATCCTGAACCCCCCTCCCATGTCTCTCCCCATACCATCCCTCTGGGTCATCCCAGTGCACCAGCCCCAAGCATCCTGTATCCTGCATAGAACTTGGCCTGGCGATTCGTTTCTTATATGATATTATACATGTTTCAATGCCATTCTCCCAAATCATCCCACCCTCTTCCTCTCCCACAGAGTCCAAAAGACTGTTCTATACATCTGTGTCTCTTGCTCTCTCACATACAGGGTTATCATTACCATTTTTCTAAATTCCATATATATACATTAGTATACTGTATTGGTGTTTTTCTTTCTGGCTTACTTCACTCTGTATAATAGGCTCCAGTTTCATCCACCTTATTAGAAACTGATTCAAATGTATTCTTTTTAATGGCTGAGTAGTACTCCATTGTGTATATGTACTACAGCTTTCTTATCCATTCATCTGTTGATGGACATCTAGGTTGCTTCCATTTCCTGGCTATTATAAACAGTGCTGTGATGAACATTGGGGTACATGTGTCTCTTTCAATTCTGGTTTCCTCAGTGTGTATGCCCAGCAGTGGGATTACTGGGTCATAAGGCCATCCTATTTCCAGTTTTTTAAGGAATCTCCACACTGTTCTCCATAGTGGCTGTACTAGTTTGCATTCCCACCAACAGTGTAAGAGGGTTCCCTTTTCTCCACGCCCTCTCGAGCATTTATTGCTTGTAGACTTTTGGATCGCAGCCATTCTGACTGGCATGAAATGGTACCTCATTGTGGTTTTGATGTGCATTTCTCTGATAATGAGGGATGCTGAGCATCTTTTCATGGGTTTGTTAGCCATCTGTATGTCTCTTTGGAGAAATGTCTATTTAGTTCTTTGGCCCACTTTTTGATTGGGTCGTTTACTTTTCTGGAATTGAGCTGCAGAAGTTGCTTGTATATTTTTGAGTTTAATTCTTTGTCAGTTGCTTCATTTGCTATTATTTTCTTCCATTCTGAAGGCTGTCTTTACACCTTACTTATAGTTTCTTTTGTTGTGCAGAAGCTTTTAATTTTAATTAGGTCCCATTTGTTTAGTTTTGCTTTTATTTCCAGTATTCTGGGAGGTGAGTCATAGGGGATCCCGCTGTGATGTATGTCGGAGAGTGTTTTGCCTATGTTCTCCTCTAAGAGTTTTATAGTTTCTGGTCTTACGTTTAGATCTTTAATCCATTTTGAGTATATTTTTGTGTATGGTGTTATAAAGTGTTTTAGTTTCATTCTTTCACAAGTAGTTGACCAGTTTTCCCAGCACCACATGTTAAAAAGAGATTGTCTTTTCTCCATTGTATATTCTTGCCTCCTTTGTCAAAGATAAGGTGTCCATAGGTGTGTGGATTTATCTATGGGCTTTCTATTTTGTTCCATTGATCTATATTTCTGTCTTTGTGCCAGTACCTTATTGTCTTGATGACTGTTGCTTTGTAATAGAGCCTGAAGTCAGGCAGGTTGATTCCTCCATTTCCATTCTTCTTTCTCAAGATTGCTTTGGCTATTCGAGGTTTTCTATATTTCCATACAAATTGTGAAATTATTTGTTCTAGCTCTGTGAAAAATACCGCTGGTAGCTTGATAGGGGTTGCACTGAATCTATAGATTGCTTTGGGTAGAATACTCATTTTCACTATATTGATTCTTCCAATCCATGAGCATGGTATATTTCTCCATCTATTAGTGTCCTCTTTGATTTCTTTCACCAGTGTTTTATAGTTTTCTATATATAGGTCTTTAGTTTCTTCAGGTAGATATATTCCTAAGTATTTTATTCTTTTGTTGCAACGGTAAATGGAATTGTTTCCTTAATTTCTCTTTCTATTTTCTCATTATTAATGTTAGGAATGCAAGAGATTTCTGTGTGTTGATTTTATATCTTGCAACTTTACTATATTCATTGATTAGTTCTAGTAATTTTCTGGTGATGTCTTTAGGGTTTTCTATGTAGAGGATCATGTCATCTGCAAACAGTGAGAGTTTTACTTCTTCTTTTCCAATTTGGATTCCTTTTATTTCTTTTTCTGCTCTGATTGCTGTGGCCAAAACTTCCAAAACTATGTTGAATAGTAGTGTCTTGTTCCTGACTTTAGGGGAAATGTTTTCAATTTTTCACCATTGAGGATAATGTTTGCTGTGGGTTTGTCATATATAGCTTTTATTATGTTGAGGATGTTTTTAAGGAATAATGGAATTATTCACATAGCCTGCTAGCCTGAATATGCCCCCAGCTCACTCCCCATAATATTTTCTGCCAACAACTTATCTAGAAGGAGTTCACCTCTTTCAAAGATGAGCACTAGTCAGAAGGGAACCATTCCAGGACCAACGAGAGATACACATTCAAAAATGCAATGAATAGGAAAATAAAAAGGCATATAATGAGCACTCATCAGAACAAAGTCACCATAAAATATTCCCCAAATAAAATAAATCCTCTATAAAATTCAAGGAAAAAAGCATATAATGAAAGAGTAAGATATAAAACATTACTTAGAGAAGTCAGATATGAGGCAGAAAGATAAAAACTAGCAGGGAGATGAAGGTCAAGCTGATGTCAGTACAAAGGGCAATACACATGCTGAATGCACAGCAAAGAGCATATGGGAGAATATTGAGGAAAGAGAATCAGGGGTCTTAGTGGGAGTTAATAAGAGATTCAAGAAAGGTCAAGAGGATGTAGGATAGACAAAGAATACAAAGGAGATTCAACACAAGCATAATTTAAACACCTAATGGAAAAGAGTGTACACACACATATGCAACCTCACACACACAAATGGTCCCTCCCAAAGCACAGAAACATCTTCAGTTAGGTGGTTGGCGATTTGCGCTGAGATTCATTTTAACAAATAAATATAGGCAATGTGTGTAATTTAGTCATTTTGAAATATGTAAAACCTAGACAGCATATTAAAAAGCAAAGACATCATTTTGCTAACAAAGATCCATCTAGTCAAATGGTTTTTCCAGTAGTCATGTACAGATGTGAGTGTTGGACCATAAAGAAAGCTGAGCACCAAAGAACTGATGTTTTCAAATTGTGGTGTTGGAGAAGACTCCTTAGAGTCCTTTGGACTGCCAGGAGATCAAACCAGTCAATCCTAAAGGAAACCAATTCTGAATATTCATTGGAAGTACTGTTGTTGAAATTCCAATATTTTGACTAGCTGATGCAAAAAGCCAACCCATTGGAAAAGACCTTGATGCTGGGAAAGATTGAGGGCAGGAGGAGAAGGGGAAGACAGAGGATGAGATGGTTGGATGGAGCCACTGACTCAATGGACATGAGCATGAGCAAACTACGGGTGAGAGTAAAAGACAGGGAAGCCTGGCGTGCTGCAGTCCATGGAGTTGCAAAGAGTTAGACACGACTTAGTAACTGAACAACAACAACAAATATCATATATGGGTATAAAGAATGAAGTCTTGCAGCTTGTGACAACATGGATGGATCTCTAGGGCTTTACATTAAGTGACGTAAGTCAGACAGAGAAAGACAAGTATTGCAAATCTCTCATAGGTGAACTCCAAAAAGCAAATGCATTTTCAAAAATTGAAAAACTAAACCCATAGATGCAGAGACCAGATTAGTGGTTACCAGAGGTGGGGAGAGGCGGGAGAGGTGAGAGAAATGGGTGAAATGTTTTTGCAGGTTTTGAAGTTGCTCAGTCATGTCCGACTCTTTGCGACTCCATGGACTGTAGCCTACCTGGCACCTCTGTCCATGGGATTTTCCAGGCAGTAGTACTGGAGTGGATTGCCATTTCCTTCTCCAGGGGATCTTCCTGACCAAGGGATTGAACCCAGGTCTCCCGCATTGTAGACAGACGCTTTACCATAAATTTTTTAAAAAACCCACAGAGATACAATCATATATTCTTGGATGTGATGGCTAACATCTCAATAATTGAGGATACCAAGGCAACAATATGGAGCAACTGGAACACTCATACATTGCTGTGGAAACACAAAATGAAGCAAGCATTCTGCAAATATATATACATATATATTTATACATTTGCCTATACCTATGTATCTATATAGGGCTTTCTTGGTGGCTCAGGTGATAAAGAATCTGTCTGCAATGCAGGAGACCCGGGTTCATATGGAATGATATCAGAGAAGGCAATCACAAAAGCCAAAGAGTGGAAAACTCTATAGGATAGGTTGTTGCTGTTGCTTGGTTACTAAGTTATGTCTGACTCTTTGTAACCCCATGGACTAAAGCACGCCAGGCTTCCTTGTCCTTCACTCTCTCCTAGAGTTTTCTCAATCATGTCCATTGACTTGGTGATGCTATCTAACCACCTCATCATCTGTTGTGCTCTTCTCCTTCTGCCTTTAATCTTTCCCAGCATCAGGGTCTTTTCTAATGAGTCAGCTCCTCACATCAGGTGGTCAAAGTATTGGAGTTTCAGCTTCATCATCAGTCTCTCCAATGAATATTCAGGCTTGATTTCCTTTAGGATTGACTGGTTTGATCTCCTTGTTGTCCAAGGGACTCTCAAGAGTCTTCTCCAGCACCATAATTCGAAGGCATCAGTTCTTTGGCGCTCAGCTTTCTTTATGGTCCAACTCTCACATTCATATGGAAAAACCATAGGTTTGACTATACGGACCTTTTTAAACAGGCAACCTAGTTTATTTAACAAATAAATGGCCAAAAAATTAAGATCGACATGATATAAAGGATGTATTATTTAAAGGATATATCACCCAAATAAACATGCATGGACATTATTTAGACCCTGAGTTGAACAAATTATAAAAATAAATAAGAATAAAGGAAAATTTGAATGTTCACTAAACTTCTTGATGTTAAAGAATTATTGTTAAAATTTTAAGGTATAAAAATAGCATTTTGGTCATTTTCTAAAGAGTCTATCATTTAGACATAAACACTGATTGAATATGAAACTCTATGACCTTCCTTCTGGAATTTCCTTTCAAATAATTTAAGATGGATGAAGAAAGTGGGTGGAGTTATGGATGAAATAAAATTGACCTTGAGATAATAATCACAAAATCTGGGTAATGGGCACCCATCCATAATAGATCAATAATGACCTATTATATTGTTCTTATACTTTTCTATCTGTTAATTTTTACATAATGGAAAGAGCAAGTCAAATTTAATGTATTTATAATCACCGGGAAAATGGTAATCTTTCTGTTAGAGCATAAACAATAGACTGTTCTTAGATTTCCAAGTTCTCAGCTATTACAAAAGACCAGATTGGAATTACAGATGAAGCAAAGCTAGCCTTGACATAATAATTGCAAAATCAAGCTAATGGATATGTACATTCTGATACACAAGCATATTGAATGCATAAATTCATAAAATTCATAAAATCTGTAATTCAGTGCATATTTAACCTTTGTTTGAGACAAAGTCTAACTCCTAGCCTCAGTTAATTGAGAATAGTCTCATACTGATATCAAAGATCAAAGGCAGGAGAAGTTTTTCCTTTGTTAAAGGAAGCCAAAAAGCAGCCTTCTTATTTCTTATCCTTTCTAATAACCAAAGTGTCATCTCATTATTTATAAAGCCCAGCCCTTCCCAATCTCAGGCTCACCTTCCAGGGCTGAGCCCAGCCCATTTTTGCTTTTACACTAGCTACTGGAAACCCATCTCATACTTTTCCTCTCATGCCCTTCTCAACTTCTTCTTCTTCAGGAACCATGTCTTGCAAAATCACTGTGAAGACCCAAAGCATCAGCCACAAAGGCTTCAGTGCCGGCTCAGCCAGAGTCCCTGGGGTGTGCCGCTCTGGCTTCAGCAGCGTGTCCCTGTCCCGCTCCAGGGGCAGTGGCGGCCTCACTGGAGTGTGTGGAGGAGCTGGCTTTGGCAGCCGCAGCCTCTATGGCCTGGGGGGCTCCAAGAGGATCTCCATCACAAGGGGCAGCTGTGTCATCGGTGGTGGTATGGTGGCAGAATTGGAGCTGGCTATGGCTTCGGAGGTGGAGCCGGGAGTGGATGTTGTTTTGGTGGTGGGGCTGGTAGTGGCTTTGGGCTCGGTGGTGGAGCTGGCTTCGGAGGTGGCTATGGGGGCTCTGGCTTCCCAGTGTTCCCCCCTGGAGGCATCCAAGAGGTCACCGTCAACCAGAGTCTCCTGACTCCCCTCAACCTGCAAATCGACCCCACCATCCAGCGGGTGAGGACTGAGGAGCGCGAGCAGATCAAGACCCTCAACAACAAGTTTGCCTCCATTGACAAGGTGAGCAGGGAGCATCTGCCCCCAGTGGGGATTGCAGAGTGCCCAAGAGAAACAACTAATGTCCTATTGGGGGAGACTTGGGAGAAAGAGAGGAGGGGACCCAGAGGAGCTCTCTACTGACATGCAGGACAGGTTCCATGTGTATCACAGGCAGGAGATGATGGAAATCATTTAGATCCTGCAAATTTCTCTCATTCCTGCCTAAGAAATATTTTCAACTCTTGATAACCCTGAAGCAGAGAAAAAGAAAGAATGAAATAGATTAACACTTACCACTAATAGGTCTACAATGGGATACAAAGAAAAAGCCAGTCACTACCTACTCTGAGGTTCTGGCCCACCTTTCTAGTAGGAAGAAAAAAAAAAGAGAAGAAAAGCAAAAAAAAAAAATTCCATACAGATGAGAAAAAGAAATGTTTGAGATGTGTAAATATTTATAATCTGCTTTTCAAAAGAAGTTATTCTAGAAACAGAGCATGGCTACCTATAACAATACTTTAGAAGAGATACAAGCACTAAATGTGAGTTTAGATTAGTATTTAATCATTAGATAACATTTAACATCCCTTTTACTGAAATCCACTAGAAAATAAAAGCTTTGTGTATTATATCAGATAAAAACCATTTTATTTTTATTCTGAAATTTTTATTCTACTTGCCAAAATAAAGAGAGGAAATGAGGAAAATTCACTGATATAGGCACACTTACTTATAGGGCAGGAACAGCTAAAAATCCATGGGGGAATTTCATCAGTGAGATCTGTCAGTTTAGAAGGAAGAAGATTTAGGGAGCATACCTCCCAATCTGAGTCTCTGTATTCTTAGTAGCCCAGTGCCATGGACACCACTCCAGCCTTCTTGGAAACCTAGTAACACGGACACTTGTTGCTCTCTATCTCCAGCAAATAACTCTCTTGCCTTCTTCCAGGTGTAATTCCTGGAGAAACAAGCGCCTGGACACCAAGAGGACCCTCCCTCAGGAGCAGGGATCCAAGCCCGTGAGACTGACCCTAGTGACTATGTTTGAGCAGTACATCAATAACCTCAGGGAGTGGAAGGATTATCTTCTCCTTTTTTAGTGACTGCCCAGATTCAGAGCTCATGCAGGATCTGGTGGAGAACTTCAAGAACAAGTAGATTACAGGAGAGAAATAGTTCAGCTTTCTGAAACCCACACTTAGTCTACTGAGTGACTAGGTTCAGTTGTGGGCATGATTGCTTAAGAAAAATATCCAGTGGAAATGAAAATTGTAAATTGTCGTCTAAACAGGAACAGACTCACAAACTTAGAGAAGGAAACTATGGTTCCCGGGGTTGGGGGGGAAGATGGGGGAAGGGACAGTAAGAAAGTTTGGGAAGGTCGTATTGTAATACTGCTGCATTTTAAATGGATAACTGACAAAGACCTACTGCATAGCACATGTAACTCTGCTCAATGCTATGTGGCAACCTGGATGGGAGGGGAGTTTGGGGGAGAATGGATATATGTATATGTATGGCTAAGTCCCTTCACTGCTCACCTGATATTATCACAACATTGTCAATCAGCTATACTCCAATACAAAATAAAAAGCTTTTTTAAAAATAGATAACTAATGAGAACCTACAGTGCAGCACAGGGAACTCTACTCAGTGCTCTGTGGTGACCTAAATGGGAAAGAAATCCAGAAAAGAGGGGATATATGTATACATATAGCTGATTCACTTTGCAGTAGTAGAAACTAACACAACATTGTAAAGCAACTTTATTCAATAAAAATTAATTAAAAATAAATACATTGCCTAAGAAAAATATGAATGAACAAAATGGGCAATAGACTTCATTATCAAATACATATTCCCAATTCTAGGGGAAAAGATGAGAGAATAGTCACTTCTTAGGCTTCTTGGCCTGATAGTTCCATTCAATAATTATCCATTTAATGAAAAGTGTTGGGTCAGGACAAGTTCTTTCAAAATCCTTTATGAATTGGCTCAAGCATCTCTCCTCATCCTCTCTTTCTGGAAGCGAAGAAATAAATAAGCACCAAATCAATTTGTAACACTGAAGAAAGTGAGCTTAGCAAGGTAAGTGTCCCCATCCTTTTGTTGAAGGCTAGAAGAGCCCACATCTGGGAAGAGAAGATGTTGGGTGGGCTGGGAGTGGAGGTCAGCTGAGTCTGAGTTGTTCCTCCTCTCCCAGGAGGTAGATGCTGCATGAATGAGGCTGAACTGCACACCAAGATAAGTACCTTTAGTGATCAAGTTGTTCTCTTACATTCCTACTTTGAGATGGTGAGCTCCTCACCCTGTTTGTTTTTCTCCTTAAGGGTTTGAGTGCATGGAATGCTGGGGGAGTGGATCTCATAAATGTATCACTGGAAGCAGAGGTACTGACAATCCATATCTCATAGGAGTGCCCTCAGGTGCAATCTCAGAGCTTAGACATTTTCATGGCCCTCTTCATGGACAACCACCATAATCTGGACCTAGATAGTATCATCTCTGAGGGCGAAGGCCTATAGGGAAGATTGTTCAGATGAGGCCAAGTCCTTATACCAAACAAATGTGAGCAGTTTCCAGCAATGGGAGAGGAATTCTGTGCCCCCCACTCCCTGCTCACAGTTGGTTACATTCAGCTGCACCAGCTTAACTGCAGTTTTTTGTGTGGAGTCTGAAATACAAAGACACTGGGTGATCTCATAGGATGTCTGTCATTGCTCCATTCATGTAGACAATTAAAGAATTTGCAGTAAGGCCCATTGAACAAAAAGAAAAAACTTTAATGACATTCCCTACTGAGTTTTGCCTTCAACCTCTTTCTGATTATGAAATCCCTTAGATATCACAAAGAACATCACAGGTAATTGAAAAACTAGATGCTCAGTGATAAAACAGAACTATTCAGTTGTGCAGCAGCAAATAATCTTGTGCCACCTATTTTTTTCTAGAGAAGAAGTCACAGCATTTGGTATGAGTTTATTAGAGGACTGGGAATCGAAAGCCACTGTTGGCACAGAAAAGGCCAGGAACGCTGCATCTCCCCCTACGCACACGGCTTCTCTGTCCTTCTGGACTACAGTATAAGTAGCTGCAGGTCAAGATGGACAGACAAGGGAGGAACTGCACAAAATCAAGCAGGAGACTGCTGAGCTCAACCCGCATGATCCGGAGACCGATCTGAGATAGACAATGGCCACGTGCACTTCACCATCTCCAGTGGCTATGGCAGCGTCAGTGGTGTCAGCAGTGGCTGCGGCCTGCGCAAGTGGCGGTGGCAACCCTTACAGCAGCACTCACAGACTCAGAGGTGGCTTCAGTTCTGGCAGTGGCAGAGCCATAGGGGGCTGGTTTCAGCTCCTCTGCGGGCAGCAGTTCCACCATCAAATATACCATCACTTCCTCCTCCTCCAGCAAGAAGATCTAAAAGCACCAAAGTCACCCTATTGGTATTTGGTCCCACATGGTCTCAGGTCCCCTGTCCAGCTGCATTGCCCATTCCTTAGGATGCTGCCTCTCTCCTGCCTCTGATTTCTCTTGGCCTATGAGTTAGAGCTGAAATTGCAAAGTTCTCATTTCCTCTGTCTACACCAACTTCACCTGAGCTTCCCATATTCACCATCAGAAGGTCAACAGTCAGTGTCATGGAGATATGTAGACATCCTATTGATGTTCCCATCTTATCATCATTTTCATCAGTCTATCATGATTCTGGGAAGAAAATGACTTACGCCCACCTTGAAAACTGAAGCTCAATCCACATCACGCTATCAGAGCAGGGACTCTTCCCTTTAATTTTAATTATCCTATCCATTTAACAAGACTCAAGAGTTCCTCACTGAATGAAGAAGTTATTTTCTTCTGCAGTGTCCCTAAATGGCATTGACACTACCCTCTCAGATATCCCTGCGATGCTTTGCTCTCTCTGCTTTCTTTTGTTGTGTTGAAGAAAGCAGATTCTAATAAAAGATTCTGTGTTAGATTGTATTATTGATCAAGTACTGGTCCTAAAATTTTCTTATCCCACACAGAGATCTTCATCTTTGTAGAACCACCTCTTAGCCCCACTGATGACTAACCTGTCTCATACTTGACTCTGTTGGTTAATGTCATGTGATACTCCGTCCTATGGGTGGATGACTATCAGCTGCTATTTGGCTCTCTGCCACTCGGCTTTTTCTCAAAATGGAGTCTTTGCAGCAGTCTCTTCCGCAAGTGGTGTTGGGAAAGTTGGACACCTATGTGTAAATCAATGAATTTAGAACATGCCCTCTCACCATACACAAAAATAAACTCAAAATAGCGTGAAGACTGAAGCACAGGACATGATACTATAAAGTCCCTAAAAGAGAACACAGGTAAAACATCCTCTGACATAAATAGTACTAATATTTTCCTGGGTCAGTCTCCCAAGGCAATAGAAACAAAAACAGAAGGAACCTAATCAGACTCACAAGCTTTTGTACAGCAAAGGAAACCATAAACAAACTATAAAGAAAATCTACCAAATGGGAGAAAATATTTGCAAATGCTGTGACTGACAAGGGCTTAGTTTTCAAAATATACAAACAGCTCATACAAAAAAAAAACACACACACACACACACAAAACAGTCCAATTGGAAAATGAGAGAAGACCTAAAGAAACATTTCTCCAAAGAAGTAATAGAGATGGCCAATAGGCAAATGGAAAGATCAGCATCACTAAGAGAAATGCAGATCAAAATTATCAGCACAATGAGGTACCACCTCATAATGGTCTGAATGATCATCATTCAAAAGTCTACAAATAACAAATGCTGAGAGGGCGTAGAAAAAGGGAACCTTCCCTATACTGTGGTGGTTCAACCACTGTGGAAAACAGTATGGAGGTTCCAGAAAACTAAAAATAGAATTACCATATGACCCAGCAATCCAACTCCCGGACATATATCCAGACAAAACTATACTTTAAAAAGATATGTACAGCCCTATGTTCATAGTGGCACTATTCACAATAGCCAAAACGTGGAAGCAATCTCAATGACCATCGACAAACGATTGGATAAAGAAGATGTGGTATACATATATATGATGGAATATCACTCAGCCATAAAAAATAGTAAAATAATGCCATTTGCAGCAACATGCATGTAACTAGAGATTATCATACTGAGTGAAACAAGTCAGAACGACAAAGCCAAACCCCATATGATGTCACTTGTATGTGGAATCTAAAATATGACACAAATGAACTTATCTTTGAAGCAGAAGCAAAATCAGGCACATACAGAATAGACTGCTGGTTGCCAAGAGGGTGGGTGGGTGGTGGCAGAGGTGGGAATGGGAGTTTGGGATTAGCAGATGCAAACTGGTATAAAGAGCCTCTTGATGAAGGTGAAAAGGGAGAGTAAAAAAAGCTGGCTTAAAACTCAACAGTCAAAAAACAAAGGTCATGGCATCCAGTTCCATCACTTCATGGCAAATAGATGGGGAAACAATGACAGATTTTATTTTCTTGGGCTCCAAAATCACTGCAGATGGTGACTGCAGCCATGAAATTAAAAGACGCTTGTTCCTTGGAAGAAAAGCTATGACAAACCTAGACAGCAGTCCTAAAAAGCAGAGACATTACTTTGCCAACAAAGGCCCATATAGTCAAAGCTATGGTTTTGCCAGTAGTCATGTATGGATGTGAGAGTTGGACCATGAAGAAGCCTGAGCACCAAATAATTGATGCTTTTGAACTGTGGTGTTGAAGAAGACTCTTGAAAATCTCTTGGACTGTAAGAAGATCAAACCAGTCAATCTTAAAGAAAATCAGTCCTGAATATTCATTGGAAGGACTGATGCTGAAGCTGAAGCTCCGATACTTTGGCCACTGATACAAAGAGTTGACTCATTAGAAAATACCCTGATGCTGGGAAAGATTGAAGGCGGGAGGAGAAGGGGACGACAGAGGATGAGATGGTTGGATGGCATCACTGACTCAATGAACATGAGTTTGAGCAAGCTCCGGGAGATGGTGAAGGACAGGGAGGCCTGGCGTGCTGCAGTCCATGGGGCCGCAAAGAGTTGGACACGACTGAGCGACTGAACAGCAGCAAGAACAATAACAAGGGTCTACTGTATAGCACAGGGAACTATATTCAATATCCTGTGATGAGCCATATGGAAAAGAATATGCAAAAGAATGCATACGTATACATATAAAGCTGAGTCAATGCTGTACAGCAGTAATTAACAGAGCATTGTAATTTAACTATATTTCAGTAACAAATAAGTTTTAAAATGAAGTCTTTGAAAATACATTAGGAAAGAAAATGAATCTGGGTTCCTGGAAACTGGATCAGCAGGATCTGATAACTGAGATGTTTGTTTTTCCATCTCCACTTGGTCCCCATCTGATCTCTGAGACTCTCTCAGAGATACCCTTCACAGCTCCCCCACCCCCATCACTGGGAAACCTCAGCACCAGTTCAGTGGAACAGAGGACAGTTGATAGGAAGGTGAAATGTTTGATCCCTCTCTGTGATAATACCAATTTTTGCCATAAAGCTATCACTTTGTTACAACATCTGATATGCATCAGTCAAGCTGACGGGTACAGAAAAGAAATATTCCAGATCTTGGTGGATGGGCTTAAAACCATGTGGTGCTTAATGAGTTGGAATGGATTTCCTTTTACCCAAAGATATTTGGGATCCACTGAAGAACTTTCAACAAATGCTGGTTAAAATTCATAAAACTGTACCCCTCAAAACGGTGAATTTGACCGTCTGTAAATTATATCTCCATAATGTTGAAATAAAATGATGCTATCAAAAAAGTCAATGAAATAAATCAATAAAACCTTTGAACAGTGTTGTTTAGAGACTTTGCTTTGAAATGCTGTTGGCAAAAAAGAAAAAAGAGATTGAAAAACGGTCCAAGTTGACAGATGACATCAGGTTAGCATGAAGGTGGCTCTGGTTGGGAACATTTTCCTTTTGTGACTGGATATCCAAAAACCATTTTCACTGTAAAATTCTTTATAAGCAAGATCGATATTAGAGGTTTATTCAGATCTTCCCATATATCTGTGTCAAGGTTATGATTTTTTACCTTTAGACAGAAATAGGCTTTTAGGCCAAGTTTACACAAGTTTATTCTAGAATTTGGCTAATCAGGCTTTTCAACCAGGTCCTATTTGTATGCAAAAGAATAAAAAGTAAAGGAAAATTCCCTAAGAACAAGAGCCAATTCTGTTATAATAATTTTGCTACTTTGAAGCCATGGCAGAAACCCTCTGCCCTGGGTCATGGATCAAGTGGCAATCTAGCCTTGTTCTGTGGTTGTCTACAGGTGGGCAAGGGTCTTTCAGCTGAGCAGGTCACTAGGCAGAAACTTTGGCACTAGAGGTGTTCAGTTCAGTTCAGTTCAGTCGTTCAGTCATGTCCGACTCTTTGCGACCCCATGAATTGCAGCACACCAGGCCTCCCTGTCCATTACCAACTCCCGGAGTTCACTCAGACTCACGTCCATCGAGTCCGTGATGCCATCCAGCCATCTCATCCTCGGTCGTCCCCTTCTCCTCCTGCCCCCAATCCCTCCCAGCATCAGAGTCTTTTCCAGTGAGTCAACTCTTCGCATGAGATGCCCAAAGTACTGGAGTTTCAGCTTTAGCATCATTCCTTCCAAAGAAATCCCAGGGCTGATCTCCTTCAGAATGGACTGGTTGGATCTCCTTGCAGTCCGAGGGACTCTCAAGAGTCTTCTCCAACACCACAGTTCAAAAGCATCAATTCTTCGGCGCTCTGCCTTCTTTACAGTCCAACTCTCACATCCATACATGACCACAGGAAAAACCATAGCCTTGACTAGACATGGATCACGGAAAAAACTAGAGAGTGCCAGAAATACATCTATTTCTGCTTTATTGACTAGCCAAAGCCTTTGACTGTGTGGATCACAATAAACTGTGGAAAATTCTGAAAGAGATGGGAATGCCAGACCACTTAACCTGCCTCTTGAGATATCTATATGCAAGTCAGGAAGCAGCAGTTAGAACTGGACATGGAACAGCAGACTGGTTCCAAATAGGAAAAGGAGTACGTCAAGGCTGTATATTGTCACCCTGATTATTTAACTTATATGCAGAGTACATCATGAGAAACACTGGATTGGAAGAAACACAAGCTGGAATCAAGATTGCTGGGAGAAATATGCAGATGACACCACCGTTATGGCAGAAAGTGAAGAGGAGCTAAAAAGCCTCTTGATGAAAGTGAAAGAGGAGAGGTGAAAAATTTGGCTTAAAGCTCAACATTCAGAAAATGAAGATCATGGCATCCGATCCCATCACTTCATGGGAAATAGATGGGGAAACAGCAGAAACAGTGTCAGACTTTATTTTGGGGGGGTCCAAAATCACTGCAGATGGTGACTGCAGCCATGAAATTAAAAGACGCTTACTCCTTGGAAGAAAAGTTATGACCAACCTAGATAGTATATTCAAAAGCAGAGACATTACTTTGCCGACTAAGGTCCGTCTAGTCAAGGCTATGGTTTTTCCTGTGGTCATGTATGGATGTGAGAGTTAGACTGTGAAGAAGGCTGAGCACTGAAGAATTGATGCTTTTGAACTGTGGTGTTGGAGAAGACTCTTGGGAGTCCCTCAGACTGCAAGGAGATCCAATCAGTCCATTCTGAAGGAGATCAGCCCTGGGATTTCTTTGGAAGGAATGATGCTAAAGCTGAAACTCCAGTACTTTGGCCACCTCATGCGAAGAGTTGACTCACTGGAAAAGACTCTGATGCTGGGAGGGATTGGGGGCAGGAGGAGAAGGGGACGACCGAGGATGAGATGGCTGGATGGCATCACGGACTCGATGGACGTGAGTCTGAGTGAACTCCGGGAGTTGGTAATGGACAGGGAGGCCTGGTGTGCTGCAGTTCATGGAGTTGCAAGAGTTGGATACGACTGACTGAACTGAACTGAACTGATTAGGCAGACCTTAGTTGGCAAAGTAATGTCTCTGCTTTTGAATATGCTATCTAGGTTGGTCATAACTTTTCTTCCAAGGATAAGCGTCTTTTAATTTCATGGCTGCAGTCACCATCTGCAGTGATTTTGGACCCCCCCAAAATAAAGTCTGACACTGTTTCCACTGTTTCCCCATCTATTTCCCATGAAGTGATGGGATCGGATGCCATGATCTTCGTTTTCTGAATGTTGACTTTAAGCCAACTTCTTCACTCTCCTCTTTCATTTTCAAGAGGCTTTTTAGCTCCTCTTCACTTTCTGCCATAAGGGTGGTGCCATCTGCATATCTGAGGTTATTGATATTTCTCCTGTCAATCTTGATTCCAGCTTGTATTTCTTCCAGTCCAGTGCTAGAGGAGACTTCTTGTCAACTGCAAATTGGCACTTGCCATGGGCACTTGATATCTACATCTACAAGGATTAAGTCGTGTGCTGCTGACCTTCAACACTCCCTGAAAGGAGTTTAGGGTGGAGAGCAGAAACAAGACACCCTGGACTTGGGGGAAAAGTGGCAGGGCAGGTCTTCAGAGAGTTAGATATTTTCAGGAGCTGATTTTATGAGCCCAATTATTGTATCTCCTCATATCTAGAAAAGCACTAAAATCCTTCACGGTGATGACTGTTTCTCATGATGAGCAGAAAGCTTCATGAGACTAGCAGAAACCTTCTGGAAAAATATGTGCTTGATTGCATGTATTATTCCCCCTTGACCAAAATCACGTCTATACTGACCTTCCACCCTGTTTCTTTGGAACAATTTCTCAGCTGAGATGCTGTCTCCTGGGCTGTAGTCCTCATTTTGCCCTCAAATAAAACTTAACTCACAGCTCACATTGTGCAATTTTTAAAATTTATTTATTGTGTGTGTGTGTGTGTGTGTGGAATTTTTTAAAATTGACACTTCTGAGGATTAGTGACCTCTCTACCCTGTCATAATGCAGCCTAGGATTTGAGTCAAGGGATGGAAGTAGAGGTTAGGAACTGCCAAGCAGCATAAAATCCCAAAAGCTGGTGGGGAAACTTACTAATGAGCCAGGCACAGACTCTGCTTCCCCTCCCCACGTGAAGCTCCCCATGACAGCAGTTAACTTACAGGCCTTCCTCACCAGCCTGGAATGAGGGTCAGGTATGTCCCCAGTTCTGTGGAAGCCGACTGCATACCAGTAGCTTGACACTGGGGGTAGGCATCACTATCCCCGTCAGCTGTGAATAGGGCCACCAGACAAACAGAGGCTGCCTGGTGAAACCTGAATTTCATACAAACAACAAAAACATTTTAGCATAAGTTTGTCCCCAGTGGGGCTTCCCAGATGACTCTAGTGGTAAAGAACCTGCCTGCCAATGCAGGAGACGTAAGAGACAGGTTCAATCCCTGAGTCGGGGAGATCCCCTGGAGGAGAGTATGGCAATCTGCTCCAGTATTCTTGCCTGGAGAATCTCATACACAGAGGAGACTGGCGGGCTACGGTCCACGGGGTCGCAGAGCCATACGTGACTGAAGCAACTTAGCACACATGCACGCATGTCCCCAATATTGGACAGGACTTACCTATACTAAAAAAATGATTGCTGTTTCTCTGAACTTAAAATTGAACTGCATATTTTATATTTTTTATTTATTAAATAGGGCAATCCTACTTGTGGACTATAGACATATTGAACCACAGACAAGGGCACAGGTGGTTGAGCTGCTGCTCTAAATTCCCATTGGGAAGGGACAAACAATAGGTAAAGACCAAACTCCCACACAGATCAGTTCAAACAGCCCTGGGCTTTCCTGGGTTTCTCACAGTTATGTGTCACCATTGGTGATCCCTACTATCAGGACTTCCATTTGTTTCTGTAATTGCTCAGACTTGATCCTGGAGGAGGGAAACAGCAGTACAGCTGTTTGGCCATTTTAGCCAGAACTCTAGCCATAGATTTTTCTAAAGGATGTTATGCTTATTTACTATGTATGTGATTTTTAAATGATGTTAATGAGGATAAAGGGTGAGAGCAAACGTAAGTCAAAATATTAATAGTGATAGATTCCAATGACTGGAAATTTGAGTAAATGTTCTTTTACTTTTTGTACTTTCTTGCTACATTATTTTATATATATATATATATATATATATATATATATATATACATATATATATACACACACACTCCTTTACCACATTGAAATACTACTTTTATTACATGTTGAATTCACACTTTTTCTGTAGTGTCCCATTTACCTCTTTGTGCAATCACACCGTTGTCATTACTAAGGCTTTCTATTCCACGATGGCTTTTGATACAGCGATTTCTCATCGTTTGCTTTCACTGTTCTTTTTGTGATTATTGTGTGTTTTGTTTTGTGGTTGCTGTTGCTAATAAGTTTCCCTAGGGATTTTACAGCTTCTAACAACGCACTTATGTGTGTGCGTGCTTGAATCCAAGCACATGTTGGATTCAACTGAATTATGTGCCTTCTCTTGAAAAAAAAAAACCTTTCCACCTGGCAGAGCCAGAACTACACCCATAAATACACACACACATTCAAACAACATAGGAATTAAAACGCAAAGGTTGTGCATACAAAGTATGAATGTACATGAACAATGGCAGGTCCGACTTCAGAGAGGCTACGCGAGTGTCAATTCCTTTCACGGTTGTGAATTAGAACCTCTTCTTTTCTGTCGTGCTTTCTAATCACTGGAAGGTAGTGAATGAGAGTTACTAATTCCTGTACCCAACCACCTTGCTAAACTTTTCCCCAGTTCTAATGATGAAGTGCAAGAAAGAGACAGAGCCAGGATCCAAGAACTGACCTGCCCCTTTGCACAATCTGTGCTCTTCCCCAGTGCTAGAGTGGTGCAGTCTTGCCCACGGACTCTGGCTCCATCAGTCCCCCCTCTGGCTGTGGGGAGAGGTGCAGGTGTGGACCAGGAGGGACCGACTGGTCCTTCCCATGGCTCCAGCCCCTCCTGACTTTTCTTGCTGTCTGGTAGAGATGCCTTGCTTAGTTGGGGTGCTAAGAGCAGACCCGGCTCCTCACCTCAATGGGATGTCTGCTGGCTCGTGACATTAGCTGGTGACATACCCCACCCTGACAGCAAAAACCAAGCTGGATTGCCCTTGAGCCTGAGACTGCCAGCCCACACTGGCAAGGTGAGGAATGACTGCTTTTGCCCAAGCTGGCACAATGCCCTGCTCGCTCCTCCCCTGGATCTGAACTCCATCCAAGCTTTATTTTGTCTTTCCTCCTTCTGAGAGCCTTAGCAGTTTCTGCAGCCTATTTTCTCCACTTTGACTTCTCACTTATTCCTCAGTGATGGGGGAGTGTTGGGTACAGTGTGACTATCTTTAGCCTGTATTACCCTTATCTCAAAACATGTTTTCGAAACCTCATTATTTTCTCATAAATGCTCTGTGTCACTCAGCAACCCAGCAAAGTCACTCAGCAGTACAGTGTAAGGTTACCTGTGGTTGAGCTAGCTTCTGGACACTACGGATAGTTTAAAGGCAAGGAAGCGCATTGTTAGACTTCCCTAGTGGCTCAGTGGTAAAGAATTCACCTGCAATGCAAGAGCCCCAGGAGACGTGGGCTCGATCCCTGGGTTGGGAAGATCCCCTGAAGGAGGACATGGCAACCCCTTCCTGTATTCTTGCCTGGAGAATCCCATGGACAGAAGAGCCTGGTGAGCTACAGTTCATGGGGTTGTGAAGAGTCGGACACAACTGAAGTGACTTAGCACACACATGCAAGTACATTATTAAGCATATGTTGGATTCAACTGAATTATGTGCCTACTCTTGAAAAAAAACCCTCTCATCTGGCAAAGCCAGAACTACACCCATAAACACACACAATACACTATACAAAATGAGAACTGAAAGGCAAAAGTGGTGAATGCAAAATATGAAGGTGCATGAACAATGGTGGGTCCAGCTGCTGAGAGGCTGCACGAGTGTCAATTCCTTCGATTGAAGGGCAAGTTTTAAAAAATATGGATAAGCTGCATTTTAGAACTAAATCCTGAAATGCCACAATATCTAAACAACCTTATCAAGGTGAAGCATTGTAGGTACTAATGTCAAAGAGACTGATGTCCAGAAAAACAAAACAAGAGAACAAAAAGAACTCCATTTATTATAGAATCACACCCTCTCAATCATTCCTGAAACAATCTCCAGAAATCTCACGATTTCTCTGGAGAGAAGATGTCTGTGTTTACTGTTAGATCATAGAAGCCCTTTGATTCTGAGTTGAATTCATCTTGTTGAGTTGAAGTGTATTCCCTGGTGGCTATAACAAGATCCCAGAAGCAGACGGCCTCCTCACATCCTGCCTTTTCCCTCTCCTCTCAACTCCTATTTCTCAACTCTTTCGTCATGTGCGTTGGTCTCTGGACTCGCTCCAGGTTGGCCAACTCTTGCTTAACAAACCAGTGCTTGGGGCAAATGGAAAGCACTTTGAAGCCTTCCTTTAAAAGGAATGAGTGTCTCTCGTTGGCCTGATGGGAGCGTATTCAGAATATCCCCAGGGGAGAATCACAGAGGGTGCTGGGGCCTCTGCCAGTGGGGTCACACACCATTTTAGCCCTTCTCCAGGGAGGGAGGTGAGAGCGATGTTCTGGTCACTCAGTAAAACTTGTATCACAAATATGGTGCTGGTATGTTCTGTGAAAACTATTTCATCCTGTCATATTCCAGAAAAGCATGTGGTTTTGCAGTGGGCTTTTCCCTAGAAACCCTCCTGGGTGGCTGCATATCAACCAATCACACTTAGGGTGTACACAAGGAGAGCCGACCAGGTAGAGTACGGAGAGCTGCCTGTTCCCCTGTTACCTGGAGGCAGTCGCTCCTAGCTTGATGGCTCTCGGTTTCCCAATGCCATCCTCATCATCAGGGTGTACTCACTCAGTGCCAGCAAGTCAACTGGGTATCAGAGTCCCAGAATGAGGCAGAGATTCCAAGGCCCAGGCTGGATGTCCACGTGCCCAGCCCTCCAGGGGATGGTGGAATACACAGCCCCACATCCAGAAGCTCCTGCCCGTGGAATACCCAGGTAAATAATGTGACACCGAGATGCCTCAGGAACACCGCTTTACAGGCCAGGTGGGTATGTGTTCAGCAGATCGTTGCAATCCCATCTCAAGGATCCAAGGATGGATTCACTCTACAATTTCTTAGTAGAAATGCTAAGTCAAGCCAGCTCCCCCAGCCTCCCCTCCCATGCTCAGGAGGCTCCTCTGCATCCCTCAGCATCCATCCTGCCTTCAGCCATGCTGCTCAGAATTGCATCTTTTTAAATTCTACTTGCCACTTTGTATGACTTTTATTGTTTCATATACATAGACCAATTTTATCTCCCTCATGGCCCAGCAAGCACCTGGGGTAGGAATCATGCAGGACTTCTTATCCAGCTTGGGCCAGGGTGGCACGGGGTGGCAGAGAGTGACAAACCCTATGCTAGGGGACAGGGGACAGGAGTGCCAGCTCCAGACTTACTCTCAGCTTCCCATGGGGTGTTGGGCCCCACCCTCCTCATCCATAAAATAGAGACCTCTGTAACCATACCTTGTGAAGTTTTCTAGATCCCAGGCAAACATCAAGGGCCTGAGGTCTGTATCCCAGGGACCTGACTTGGCCTCCTAGACACCTGGCAGGTCTGTCAGAGCTCCCAGACATGTCCTGTGCCTACTCCTATCCATATGCTGACACTATCATAATGGTCTGTCCCCTGGATGCGGTGTTAGTGATGGGACCCTCTTCACTCTCATACCCCAGTGCTGAGTACATTGTAAGCTCCACAAATATTTGTTGCATGAATAAATAAATGAACAACGACACCTCGTCTGATGGCTCACTTCACAATAACTGGGGCTGAGAGGATGAGTCTAGAAAGCAGGAAGGAGGAGAGCGTTTCTGTGATGCTCAAGTTCACAAGACACTGAGGTGGTAGCTAACTCAGTGTGGGCGTAAGGCTGACGCTTTTGGCTATCACTTCCCAGCTGGTGACACACACACCCACCCTCGACAGCAAGCCCCAAGCCCCGTAATGAGGCAAAGGGATGGTGTAAGAGTCTCCCTTGGTGCTCAGGTATCGCCCAGCCCACCCAGCTTGTGTCCACAGGCCATGGCAACGAGCCATGTTTCCCTGGCTGAAGTGCATTCCTAGGTAGTGTGTTCCTCTCTTCACAGACAGTCCAGGAAAAGCCACGGGGGCTCTTCTCCCCTACTTTCCTCTCACAACAGCGTCCTTGCTTGGCAGCTCCTCCTCGGCACCAACCAGAGAGACTTGGTGAAGGGCCCCCTCCTGGGGACAAGGGCAGCCATTAGTGTGGTCGGGGCAAATGGCCAAGACACACTGGAATCCTTCCAGAGGCTTCCTATAGGCTTGCACTGCCAGAGCCCTTGAGACACTGGTGTCATACCACCCCCTTCCTCCAGGAAGAACCCCCGAGCTGTGGCCCAGGCAACAGGGAGCTTTTCTCACAGGCACTGTGATATGAAGGAGGCTCAGGCCAAATGTGACATCAGAAGGGAGCGGGAGCTCTCGCTGGTCTACCAGATGGCTGTGTGGCCTTTGATGGTTCCTGCCCTTGGTTTCTTCCTCTCTTAAGTCTTCTGTAGCTCTAAATATTGCCCCTGTTCCTTTGCTTCATCTCTTGATCCTGACACACTCAGTATACACTATATCACATGTAGATCATTGTTTTGTGGATGTTCTTAGGACATGAGTATCTTTGTGTCCGTCTGTGCCTTGTACAGGCACATCTGTTGGGTGTGTCCAAAGACCTTGATCATAGAGGGAAGGGACTGCTCCATCTTGCTTCTGTTAAGCACAAGTCTGAATGGGAAGAGCATCTCAATTTGCTGCTAAAATTGGTGAAGGGACCTTGAGGGCCACCAGCTTACTTACACTAAACTCTACCTGCCCGTCAAATCTGGGCCCAAGTGAAAGCCTGGTTATGTGGGCAGTGGAGGGGAACAGATCAGATGAGGTCTGGCTGTGCACAAGTACACGTTTCAAGCCCTGAGTCTTGGTAGTTTCTTGAAGTCAACTGGCAAGTTTCATCCTTGCATTGTTTCCACAGAATTGAGAGCAAAGGTGCCATATGCTGGAGGGTTTGACACCTGTAAAGGGAAGCTGGGTGGTGCCTGTTGGAGATGTCAAAGGCAGAGGAAGTCAGCTGCACAGGCAAGAACAGTCAAGGTTGAAGGCTGTTTCCGTTGGGATGTCTCAGGTACAATCCAGCAGAATTATCTCCCCTACTCTCAGTCCCGGGAGACACTGTGCCCAAGGACCCTGGGCTCTAAGCATCAGGCAGCCTGCTCTAGAGAATGGCCCAGGCCCCTCTGCCCCCTCCAGCCTGCCCTCCTCTGACTCTGGCCTGGCTGGAAGCCCAAGCTCCTTGCTGTGTTCTCTCCTCCCATAGCATTGGGAGGCATGCCTCCATGCCTTCCTCCCCTGCTCCACCAAGCTCAAGCCCTGTTGCCACTACAGGTCAGTCTCCTTGAAATCTACCACAGCCAAGAGTGACAGCATCCCTCTGAGGATAGGAGAGACCACCCTGAGCAGAGGTGCAGGAACCAGGGAGAAGAGCAGTATGCCACTCCCAGCCTTAGGCACCAGAGCCCATACCATATCTTTTGAATCTACCACTCCCCAAACCTCAAGAGAACTCCTCCCAGACAAACTCAACAACATAGGGTTGGAGAGATTCAGGAGTTTCGGAGAACAGAAAAGAATGTGTTCCTTAAAGCTCTTTTTAAAAACTAGACAACCTACATCCAGTGAACTGCAGTCACAATTCCCTGTTAGGGGGCTAGGAGACAGGGCAGGGGAAGGGGACACACCTCACCCCTCCAGAGACCACCAGGAAGCCAGAGCAAGCAAAAAACATGCCGACGTGCAAGCCAAGCACAGGCCTGCTCTGGGAACAGGTGTGAAGGGGCACTCCTTGTGCACAGTTTACTAGGAAGTCTTCTCAGGGGAAGGTTCAAAGCAGAATTACAAAGGAGGTTAAAAACCAAAACAAAAAACCTTATTGGCAGGAAGGAAAGCAGAGGTGTTCATAGTCTCTAAGGTCTGAAGTTTCCACAGGCTGTTGTGGGGCCAGTGTCCTAGGCATTCATATAGACATCATCCATCAGAGCAAAGGTCACAGTGAAGGTCAGTGGTTACAGGAGAGGGAATGAGGAGGAAGAGGGGTAAGACTTACCTATTTCCATTACTTCACCAAAGTCAGCATCTAAGACAAACTAGCTTTGGAAACAATGGTCCAGGTGGGGGAATTAGAGAGAGAAAGGAGGTAGGGAAGGAAGTGGGCAAACCCAGACAAGGGGTGATGGCTGAGGGAAACAAAGCAACACCTGGAATAGGCTCCCAGGAGAGGATTTGGCCAGTAAAGGCATGACCCAGGAGAGCAGGCAGCCTGGAGCAGCTTCCAGATGGAAAGCTCAATGGGCAAGGGCTGTGGTGACCCCATTCTCATGGATGGGTCAGTGAAAGCCCTCCCAGCCTTGACCCTTTACCAGCTTTTGTTCCATGGAAAACTCTGAAGAGCTTACTCAGCATGGCTCAGAAAACAAGTATCCCTTTTTGAGAGAAAGATTATCATGCCATGAGTACAGAAAACAAAGACATTTTTTCTTTCCTCCACAGACACATGCACCACCCCAGCTGGGACCTGGACACTTTGGCAACCAAGCGAGAAAACTCCTGCACTCCTCCTGGCCTGTATCAACAAAAGCTATGATTCACAAGTTCCCCGTGGAAACTGAGACTCTCAAACACTCTCTCGACAGAGGAGAGGCCCACTCCCTGTCCTCAGCCCCAATAAGGAAATAGCACAGAGAACAGAGAACCACTGCTCCAAGTGCCAAGTTGCCGTTCCAGGTTGGTGAGAATCTGCCAACCCACTGGCTGCACCTCTGAAAGGACCCCTGGTGTGGAGAGACCACAGAATGTGGCTCTGCTTCTCTCTAGCTAGACAATGCTGATCTCTTTCATTTACCACATGGGGACTTGGCTTCTCATGCACAAAACACAAACAGAATACATTTCAGCTCCTCTCTCCCTCTCCCATCCTTTAAAGCCACTGCAAGAGGCAAGAAGTCAGCAAGACAAAAGAAGATCTATGATTTCTGTCTGACTCCACCTCCACCCTCCATGGGGAGACGAGATGCAGAAAGGAACCAGGAGCTTTCTTATCAATTGAGATTTATGGAGGTTGGAGACACAGTCAACAAGACCAGCAGGGATGCTATAAACTGCCCCCCTTATAACTGCTTTTGCAGTTATAAAACTGAATCACTTTGCTATACATCTGAAACACTGTAAATCAACTCTACTCCAATTTTTAAAGCATGAAAAAAACTACTTTTACTGCATCCCATAGGGTTTGAATCAGCTTATTTTCATTTTCATTCAACTCTAGGAATTTTTTTATTTCCTCTTTAATTTTTTCCACGATCCATTGATTGCTTTTTGTTTAGTAACGTATTATTTAGCCTCCACATGTTTATGCTCATAGCAGTATTTCCAAGTGTCAAGATATGAAAGCAATCTAAGTGTACATCAACAGATTAATAAATAAAGAAGATGTGGAAGATAAAGAATATATATATATATACACACACAATGGACTACTACTCATCCATAAAGAAGAACAAAATTCTGCCATTTGCAGCAACATTTATGGACTTGGAGGACATTATGCTAAAGTGAAATAAGTCAGACAGAGAAAGACAAATACTGTATGATACCACTTATATGTGGAATATAAAAAACTCAACAAACTAGTGGCTATTAAAAGAAAAGAAACAGACTCACACATACAGAAAACAAACCAGTGATTACCAGTGGGAAGGGGCAATATAGCTGCTGGAAAGTGGGAGGTACAAACTATTGAGTGTAGGATAGGCTACAAGGATGTGCTGTACAATGTGAGGAATATAGCCAATATTTTGTCATAACTGCAAATGCAAAGTAACCTTTTAAAATTGTATAAAAGTTTTCAATTTAAAAAAATGTTAAGACTAACAGGGGAAAATAAACAAGCCCTCTATTCAGTATAGCCATAGGACTTTCTGATGAAGGATTAAAGGGTCAGGATCCTTGGCCATCAACAGGAGGAGTGGCTGGTCATGGAGACTTCTGGGATGCTGCTGCTGCTGCTAAGTCGCTTCAGTTGTGTCCGACTCTGTGCGACCCCATAGATGGCAGCCCACCAGGCTCCCCCGTCCCTGGGATTCTCCAGGCAAGAACACTGGAATGGGTTGCTATTTCCTTCTCCAATGTATGAAAGGGAAATCAGTTCAGTTCAGTCGCTCAGTTGTGTCCAACTCTTTGCGACCCCATGGACTGCAGCCTACCAGGCTCCTCCGTCCATGGGATCTTCCAGGCAAGAGTACTGGAGTGGGTTGCCATTGCCTTCTCCACTTCTGGGATGAGGCGGCTTCAAACAGAGACAAGAGGCAGTGTTTTATGGAGCATCACTGTTTCATAAGTTCCTCAGTATGTCTCAATTTAGTCTTCCCAACAGAACCATAAGCCTGTTAATAAAGAAAAAAGAATATGTATTGTTCTGATTTCAAATACTGAGTACTTGTCTCAGGATGGGCACCCTTGCTGGCACTTCCTTCACAAACACGTGATTATATCAGGAGAGAAGACTATGTGTCCAACTCTTTGCGACCCCATGGACTGCAGCCTACCAGGCTCCTCCGTCCATGGGATCTTCCAGGCAAGAGTACTGGAGTGGGTTGCCATTGCCTTCTCCACTTCTGGGATGAGGCGGCTTCAAACAGAGACAAGAGGCAGTGTTTTATGGAGCATCACTGTTTCATAAGTTCCTCAGTATGTCTCAATTTAGTCTTCCCAACAGAACCATAAGCCTGTTAATAAAGAAAAAAGAATATGTATTGTTCTGATTTCAAATACTGAGTACTTGTCTCAGGATGGGCACCCTTGCTGGCACTTCCTTCACAAACACGTGATTATATCAGGAGAGAAGACTCTGTTGAGTTAGCTCAGCATCTGCATGTCCTTGGCATTGCAAAATCCATTTTCCCATGAATAGTCATCACAAACCCCACTTTACAGACACTCAAATTGAGGCCTGGAATGTTTCGTGACTGGCCCCATGTCTCACCCTTAGGAAGTGGCAGGGCTGGGATTCAAACCCATCTTCCCATTCTCGCAGCTTCTCTCCACATAGGCAGAGGACCTGACCTTAAGGGTCATGTTACACTGGAGTGGACAGGACATACGTGCTCACACGAACACACTCACTCACACCCCAGAACGCTGGTGTGACCCACACAATACAGATGGCAGCTTCAGAGTAAAGCAAAGGGGCCATCAAAATGGGGTGGATTCCTGAGACAGATGGGTGGAGAGCAGGATTTCAAGATCTGGAGGGACAGCTTGGGCCAGGGTTGGGGTTGGGAGTGGGGGCTCTGAGAGTTAGAGAAAGAGTTCAGGAGTAAGACGCACACCTAAGGAGTAGGAAGGAACAGGAAACAGTGAACCACAGTCACTGGGGCTGACACAAGATGTTTGCACAGGAGGGAGTCAGTCCCAGGCCTAAGAGAGCAGTTTGGAAATGAGGCAGTGTTTCTAAGTCCATTTTAAAATGCATAATTAGGACATGACTGAAGGCAATTAACGTGCTTCTCATTCGTCTGCTGATCAAGTTGCAACTGGAAGAAGTTTCCATGTGGGGGAGGGATGCCAGGGAACAAGCACGTGGCTTTTACGCCTTTTTCGGAGGGGAGCTGAGTGTGGGCTCAGGGCTGGTGAATGCCGAGAAAATGCCATCAGAGGCCTGCAGGAGCGTGCTCCACCCCCCTCTCGGAGCCCATAAAAGCCAAGGGGGCTGAGGCATCCCAGACGCCCTGTCTTCTCCATACCCCTCCACACGTACCCACAGCAGGAGTGCTCCTCATCAGCCTCTCCCAGACACCATGTCCAGACAGTCCACTATCACCTTCCAGACCAGCAGCCGCAGGGGTTTCAGCACAGCCTCAGCCACCAGCCCAGCCACCGGCCGCTCTCGCTTCAGCTCCGTGTCTGTGACCCACTCCCCGGGGGGCAGTGGAGGACTGGGAAGGATCAGCGGCTTCGGCAGCCGTAGCCTCTACAACTGGGGGGAACCAAGCGGGTCTCCATCAGCGGGTGTGGCAGCAACTTCCGAAGTGGCTTTGGTGGCAGGGCGAGCAGTGGGTTTGGGGTCAGCAGTGGATTCGGCTATGGGGGTGGAATTGGAGGGGGCCACGGGGGCTGCGGCTTCTCCGTCTGTCCCCCTGGAGGCATCCAAGAGGTCACCATCAACCAGAGTCTCCTGACTCCCCTCAACCTGCAAATCGACCCCAACATCCAACGGGTGCGGAAAGAGGAGCAGGAGCAGATCAAGACCCTCAATAACAAGTTCGCCTCCTTCATCGACAAGGTGAGCTGGGAGCTGCATCTGGTCCACGGGGTTGGGTGCCAGGAACTCCTGGGGAGGCCAAGTTCAGACAGCAGCCATGGCCCAACAGCTTCCCTGCGGGAAAGCACATTTACTCAGCAAGCCTCCCTCAGGGGCAGACGTATTTGCAGGTGGGGCCCGCTTGCCCCACAGGACTTGTGGGTATTTCCCTTCATTCTCTTTGGGAGCCATGCTCGCTGGTTCAGGCAACACAGAGGGAAATGTGAAGTTCTTAAGTTCCCTGAGAAAACCAACGTAACCCAGAGCAGGGCTGGTAGAGACACTCTAAGAATGGCGGCTCCCCATCAAGGAGCTGCTACACTAGTTCTCTGCAGCCCCAGAGAATGTCAGGGTAACTTGATGGGCTTTTCCATTTCCACAGGGGTTGTCAGTTATATCATTGGCAGACGGGTATCGGGTGAAAAGTACTTTTCCTCTCTTCTATATCCATTGAGGTGGTATCTGGCTCTGTCTCCCCAGTTTCTCCAGAATTCCTTCTCTTCTTCTCCCATCCAGGTGCGGTTCTTGGAGCAGCAGAACAAGGTCCTGGAGACCAAATGGAGCCTCCTGCAGGAGCAGGGTACCAAGACCGTGAGGCAGAGCCTGGAGCCCTTCTTCGAAGCCTACATCACTGACCTCCGGCGGCAGTTGGACAGCATCTCCACCGAGCGAGGCAGGCTGGATGCTGAACTGAGAACCTGCAGGATGTCGTGGAGGATTTCAAAGTCAGGTGAGAGTGAGAGACCCTTCTGATCACATGCAGTCATCCCCAAACTCCTTTTGATGAGGCCAAAGGAGAGCAAAGGAGCAGATGCCCGTGTCAGAGAGGTTTGGACTTGCAGTCATCATCTCATGAGAAGAGAGCAAGGTATGGAGTAACAAAGGGACTCTCATCTCATGCATCACTACCAACAAGAAGCTGACTCTTATATGTGTCCATGACTGCAAAGGGACATCTGTGTCATCTAACAAAACATTCCAGCTCTGAAAGCAGTATACTATTTTACAGTCAGTTCATTATTTAACTACACTGAACATGGGCTCTATTATTGAGATGCCTGCATTGCCAAGATGTACCCTAGAGTATGAACCAGGCAATCTGATCCTCCTGAGGGAGTCGATTTTGACTTGCCATCACCCAGGCTGCAATAAGTGAGGTATCCAACAGAAAAGATGGCCCTCACCAACCCCTTAGGTGGCTCACCTTTGGTTTCTATTTTAAAGCAACACCTACTTACTAAAAAAAAAAAAAAAAAAAACCACTATTTAAATAGCTGCCCTGAGGTTCAGTGAAAATACATCAAAATTGACCGAAGCAGAGTCCTGAACAAAGTTTATCTCACAGTTCCAGCAGGCACTTAAGACAGAAAAAAGTTTTTCAAGATTGGAATTGTGCATCTCTATGAGGATGGAGTTGCATAAATATGTTTTACTAACCCTGGCAGCTCCATGCCCACCTTCCAGTCTTACAAAAGCAAAAAAGGAAAAAGAAACTGGCAGAAGAAATTATTCTTCTTTTATAGGGAGAGAAATAGAGGTTAAGTGAATCACCTGAAGTCACACAAAGGTCTCTTGCTACACAAGTAGTCCACCTCAGCCTGAGAAGAGTTCAATCAAGCCCTCACTCACCGCTCGCCCCCTCTCCTCTGTGCTTACAGGTATGAGGATGAAATTAACAAGCGCACAGCTGCTGAGAATGAGTTTGTGGCTCTAAAGAAGGTTGTGGAAATGTCTCTGAAAGGAGAAGATTCAAAACCGAATCTGGGAGTGTTGGGTGACAGACCCCTGGGCCACCCAAGAAAAGTGACTTCAGCCCTTAGCATATCTAGAGAGCTCAAACCTGCCAAAATTCTCCCTCCATGTTTATGGCCCCAGTGATCTTGCTTGTTTTCTGTTAGCCCAGGAGACTTAAGCCGCAATTCCCAGGAATTAGCCATCCCCAGCCCCAAACCCCAGATACAGAGTTTGGCCAGGGAGTCTACCCAGCTTCTTTTGGGCTTGTTGCCTGGGGCCAAGGTCCCTGAGGAGCATCTGGTGCTGTCTTTTCAGGATGTGGATGCTGCCTACTTGAACAAGGTGGACCTGGAGGCCAAGGCCAACTCTCTGACTGATGAGATCAACTTCTTCCAGATGCTCTTTGAGGCAGTAAGATCCTGCATGTGTGTTTGTCCCTCCTATGTCTAAAGCCTGACAAGAAAAGGATGTTGCAGAGTGTTATCCATATAACGTCTCTCCCTGGAATGGAAGGTTGGAGAGGTCATGGAGATTGGGAAGAATTGCTTGAAATCCTGCCACACTTAACCCCACCCCACTCTGAGTCTTCTCCCTGCAATCCCATGGCCAAGCAAGGAGAAAGTGTTGATTCCTAAACTCCCATGTCACTGGGTAATATTCCCAAGGAATCAAGACCCATCTCTCTCTTCCCCGTCTCAGAGAAGTTCAGAAGGCAAGCTGCCCCTCAGCCCATTGGTCAGGTGCTTCCTGACCCCTGAAGATGCCTCTTTCTGGGCATCTCCACTCTGGTGGCAGACACCTGGGCCTGTGGAAGGGGACAGAGGGGTGGAGAGCAATGAAAATATACTGTGTGGGGGGGAGGGGTCCTAAAAATCACCCCATCCTGAAGAAACCTTTAATGCTGGCATATGAGTCACATATGTCATATTCAACGTGATCTAATTTAGATTCAGAGAATACTTGCTCATCCTTCATATTCAGAGGAAAAGCACAGAGGGGAGACTTGAGATGGATACTGGGGACACACTCCCATTCCACTGATCTATGACCCAGAAACTCCTCAGGGGTCAGCTGGCATTGCAAGAGCTGGGTACTCCCTGCTGGGGATGCCAAAGGATTCCTGACTTAGATGGGTGGTCAATTGCGTAATTTCAAGACTCCTTCTTTTATTGCGGCGGTGACGCTGAGTTAACTGGCTCTGCAGGAATTGTGTCAGATGCAGACACGGGTCAGCGACACGTCCGTGGTCCTGTCCATGGACAACAACCGCAGCCTGGACCTGGACAGCATCATTGCTGAGGTCAAAGCTCAGTACGAGGAGATCGCCAACCGCAGCCGGGCGGAGGCTGAGTCCTGGTACCAGACCAAGGTGAGCGTGGGCACCTCCGTGATAGGCTGCAGGTCTAGTGGTCTCTGAAGCTTTAGATCATTGTTTAACTACTAGCCACAAGCCTCAGGAGTCACGCGAGCATTCCTGTTTCTTTCAACTTGGCGGAAGTGTCTTGGAGGCTATGAAAACTTAGCTTCAAATGGATGTGGAAATCTCAATACACACATATGCTGATAAGCGGTCAGGCAATACTGGATGCTCAGAAGGACAGCCACAGTCCCCCCACCACTTACCAATTGACAGGGGGCTGGATGAGACTCAAAAAAACAAGAAATGCTCATAAAACTGTTTCCAAAGGGCTTGTTTTTCATTTACAGAACTCCTACTGTATCCCAAGCAGAATTACAAAGTTGTAAATGAACAAAATACAAAAGGAGTCCAAGGTCTGGGAGGCCATGAGATGAATGAACAGTCATAGAAAAGGGGAAAAGCATTAATAAAACACTTCCAAGAAGAAGTGGGCTTTAGTCTGTTTTGGAAGTGGCAGGGGACAAAAGATTGCCAAGGAGCAGGGCCTGAAAGGCTGAGCAAGCAGTCCTGTGGGGCTGGGGAGCAGAAATGAACACTTCGCCAAACAAGAGAGCTTGCCCTGGGAAGAGGGAGGTTAGCATGACTGCAGAGAACTGTTGTCCAAAGGTGCAACGGCCAGAAGGTTTGGGTTTGGAGGAGTGTAGCAGCCTGAATGTTTCAACCCATGAGATGAGTTATCGGCCAAATGCAGATGATTTTCCAGGGCAGCTGCTCACCTATAAGCTGTCTCTCATGGCTTGCCTTGGTCTTTGCACTGCCTTAGTCGCTGCCACTGGAAGTGGTAGAAAAGAAGCAGGTGTCAGGTGCCAGGGCTACAAGAGTGGATGTAGCTCTTTGGCAGTAAGTGGAGGTAGGAAGCACTTAACTCCAAGCGGGGTGGTTGCAATGTGTAGTGTTGGCAAAGACTCTCGTTGCCTTTAACCAAGTGTGTCCAGAAACGAAGAAGCTGAACCATTCAGCACTTTAGAAATTGGACAGATCTTCGCTCAGGCAGGGGCTCTTGTTCCACTGGGCAAGGTGTGAGTTTCCTTCAGTTTGCTGGAGGACACAGGGTGCGTTTATTTCTCCTAAATGATGGTGTCCTAGACCCGCACCATTAGACAGAGAGCCACCTAAGATGGAGGATTCTGTTATGAAGTCTTCAGAACAGGGTCCTCTACAGCTTGAGCTCCTTCCAGTGGTGTTTCTCTGCAGTGCCTCCATTTCTCCAGCACTGGCATCAGGAGGGCCACCAAACTTCATGGTCACAGTTGGCTTTTGACGTATGCCCCATGACCAAGAACTCCCGAAGGACAGTGCCAAATCATCCCTCACTCCTCGTGCTCTGCATGCTCTGCGGGCTTCATGTACAGGCTGTTTCCCTTGTCTGGAATATTCTCCCCTGAGCTGGTCAATCCTTCCCAGCCTTCAGTGCCTGGTGTGAATATCTCCATCTCTAGAGAGACATCCCTGTCCATTCCCTACCCCATCCCTCACTTCCATATCTAAGTTAGATTCCTTTATCACAGCCCCAGAGGACTCAGTTTACTTCCTAAGGGACACTCAGCTCAATTTGAACCTATAAATTCAATAATATGCAGGCTGGTAAGGAAAGGAATAAACCATGAGCCTTACTGATAACTGCTGGTATCAATGCCAGCCTGGTTCAATTATTTTCCATCTCAAAAAACAAAACAAAACAAAACAAAACCGTAGGCAGGAGTCTGATTATTCTCTTCATGATATTCCCAGAGCCCAGGACATCCCTGATGAGTAGATGTGGTCAAGAAACAAGCAAGGGGATGGGTGAATGATGAGTGCACGGATGGACTTGCTCAGAGCACTGAGGGCCAGGATGGGCATGCAGGTAGTGCTCAGGCCAGGGTTTGATGGGGTGACTGACTCTGCTCTGGTTCTGTCAGTATGAGGAGCTGCAGATCACAGCCGGCCGGCACGGCGATGATCTCCGCAACACCAAACAAGAGATCTCTGAGACGAATCGGATGATCCAGAGGCTGAGAGCCGAGATCGACAACATCAAGAAGCAGGTACATTCTGGCAGGACCCAGAGCTCCCCGCACACTTATGTCTTCCAGGTCATTCTGCCTCACTTACAGGACTCTTCCCAAGAAGCGCCAGGTTTCCAGGGGTTATCAGTAAGGTTCATGGCTTCCTCCTTTCCTTGCAGTGTGCCAGCCTGCAAACAGCCATCGCCGATGCGGAACAGCGCGGGGAGCTGGCCCTCAAGGATGCACGGGCCAAGCTGGTGGACCTGGAGGAGGCCCTGCAAAAGTCCAAGCAGGACATGGCCCGGCTGCTGCGCGAGTACCAAGAGCTCATGAACATCAAACTGGCCCTGGATGTGGAGATTGCCACCTACAGGAAGCTGCTGGAGGGCGAGGAGTGCAGGTGAGGGCAGATCACCCATCCCAGCAGCCTGGGCATTCCCAGGGGCTCAGATTGGACATGACTGAAGGGACTTTGCATGAATGCATGCACGCAGGTTGATACAGGCCCTTCCTTGCCTGGAAAGGGGAGCAAAATGCTGGTAGAACTGGACTCTGACAAAGAATACATGTGCAGTTTCTTTCCAGGGAAATCATAATCAGCAATCCCAAATTTGAGGTGCAACTGCTTTTAGCACTCCATAGAAATCTAGAAGCTGATTGGATCTAGTAAAATCAAATCAAAGGAGAAATTTGGTCATGCAATGGGTCTGGATATGTAGTATGAAAGACTCTGAATTGAGAATAAATTGTCCTAGGATTTGGGCCAACAGGTCTACCACTGACTAGCTACATGCTGCTACTGCTGCTAAGTTGCTTCAGTCATGTCCGACTCTGTGTGACCCCATAGACAGCAACCCACCAGGCTCTGCCGTCCCTGGGATTCTCCAGGCAAGAGTACTGGAGTGGCTTACCATTGCCTTCTCCAAACTCGCTACATAAGCTTAGGAAATTCAGCATCCTCCTCCTACCAATTCTCCTCACCCCCACTTTCTATGTCTTTAATGATGGAATAAAGAGGCCAGGTCACATGATCCCCAAAGCCCAGTAGGGGCTTTGTATTCTGCCAGTACCAGCTGTGTGACCAGCTGTGTGGTTTCTCCAGTCCTCATCTGTAAAATGGGACAACCAGAGTTTCTATCTTCTATGTTATTAAGAGGGCTAAAGTGAGGGACTACCAGTGAAGCTCTCAGAACAATGGATGGGACACGGCAAATGGTTAGCTCCCTCTCATTTCAATGGCCAAAGATGTGGGCTTTGGAGTCAAATTAATTTGACCTCAAATCCAGCTTTGTGATCATGATCAAGTTAGTTAACCTCTCTGATCTTCAATCTCCCCATCTGTAAACTGAGATTGTAATACCTACCTAGGGGTTGTTGAGAGAATTAAGTGGCATAATGTGGGTAATAGGTAGGTAGCTCTTTTCAAGGGCTAGGTCTGCATTTATAATGAATGCCACTTCTGTCCTCAAGAAGCTAAAGCAAAACTACTCTAGTTGCTACAACAAGGCTAGACCAATGATTGCTATTGTTACATTTATGACTCACACTCCTCTCCACACCTGTAATAACCTCGGTACCTGACAATAGGCCATTGTTGACAGAGCGATCTTCTTGTTCTATGACAGCCCTGCCTTTCCAGCTGACGCTAACATATGATTCGCTTTAATTTTAATTTTCTTAAGGTGTTTACTCATTTACACCAAAAATTCTGAGATTACAGATTTGACTCCTATGAACCCCAACTCTGCATTATTTCATTCATTAGATTATTATTTTTTTTAATACTACTGGTATTTAAATAATTTCAACCTCCATTACTTCTGCAATAAAAATAATTGAAGGCTTTCTCAGTGAATTTAAAACAATTGCACAAATGTCATTTCAAATGACCACAAGCTGCTGGACACCACAGTAACCTTCCTTCTCCCTCCTCCTCCCCATCAGGCTGAGTGGAGAAGGCGTTTCTCCAGTTAATATCTGTGAGTATGACATCCTCTTGTGCCATCTGTAGTGTATGTGGCTGGGGACTGGGGAGATGGTGGGCATGTCAGAGGGTGCCAGGGATGTATGGGGCATTGGAGGGGATCCCACCAATGGGAGGTTCATTTTGAGAAGGTCTGAGATTCTAAGTTTTTATTAGGAAAAACCTTAAAGTCACCTACCTTACCTCTTTGCAAGTGAGAGTAATGGGGAGTTACTCACCACAAGGGGAGTAATGGGAAGTTTGCTGTCATCCTTCTACATGGGTTGCAGGATCCTCAGGCCACACCTTCCCTTGCCCAGACTGGATCACACTAGAGAGATACTGACTGCTCTCAAGCATTAGAGACAGCCTTCATGCTGGGCACTAAGGCATTGCCGGTTAGGCAGCCTCTTCCAGAACAGTCTGGGAGAAGCTCCACTGCTTGGCTTAACTCTATGCAGTATAACACAGAAAGCTACCAAGGGTTTCAAGGAAGTGAGAGTTCTAGGAGACCTGGCAGTTGGGTGCCGCTCCCCAGAAGCAGGAGAGGCATTCATTATCAAGCTTGCACAGCCTGCACTGGCAAGCACAGAAGTCACCATTTACAGAGCTAAATGCTGGCATTATGAAGCCAAGAGACAATTCTTACACCTTACACTCTGCAAGTGAGTTCAGTTTTCTTGACATGAGAGTCACCTTAGCGATTGATGATATTAACCAATGACTCAATAAGGCAGATCCCTCTGAACACCCAGAGGTCCTCCTTCCCTAAGATCCTTGTCCAGTGGCTCCAGAGATCCTCAAAGCTAATTTGGGGACTGGCTGGCATGACCTCTAAAGTTTCCTTTCTTGAAAGCACCTAAAGTCTGTGCTTATTTCCTAAGGTTGCCATAACATAGTACCACAAACTGGGTGGTGAGAAACAGCAGAAATGTGCTGTCTCATGGTTTTGGAAGCTAGAGATTACAAACGGAGGTGTCAGCAGGGCCATGTGTCCCTAAAACTGTAGGGAGGACCCTCCTTGCCTCTTCCTGGCTTCTGGTGGTAGCTGTCCAGCCTTGGTGTTCCTTGCCTCACTCCAGCCTCTGTCTCTATAATCATGAGGCCATTTCCCTGTGTGTCTGTCTTCAGTTGGACATCTTCCCTCTTCTTAAAAGGATACTAGTCATAATGGACCAGGGCCCACCTTAATGATTTTATCTTAACCTGATTACATCTACAAGGTCCTATGTCCAAGTAAAGACACTTTACAGGTATTCAACACATTTTGGGGAGCATACAATTCATCCAATAACAGAGTCTATATTTTATTTCAGCTTTCCTTCAGAAGGGCCCAAAGTAAGGTATTAAATGTTTAAGGTGATGGGTGGTTTGAAAGTTAGGGAGAGAGCAGTTCGAGAGGAGAAAAGGGACAGAGTTAGCCAGCCAGTGGGTCATCTGTCACTTGATCTATCGAGAATATTGCAGCCCTGCCTTGGGATTCAGAGAGTGTGGACTGGAGGACACAAAGGGAAACATATCCACAACCAGCTGTGAGCTTCCAGAAGGAAGAGAGGCACCAGGGCCAGGGGGAGGTGGGGACAGAACAGCAGGGGAATCAAAGGGAAGGCAGGTGGGTACAAGAGCTTCCCAGAGGACGGGCATCCCAGTAAGTTCTGGAAGGAGAAGAGAGGCACCAAGTTGCAGAGGAGAAGCAGGAAGCCATTCGGACTGGGAAGACACCTGACGCTGTGGTGCAGATGGAACTAGACTGAGACACGGGACAGTGAGTCACGAAGTGGGCAGAAAACTGGAAAGAGGCACACCACCCACCCCCACCCCATGGACTTCGGGGAGCCGTCCACGATGCCCTAGGTGCTTCTCTCCTGCCCTTGGTTCTGACCACGTTTCCTCTCTTCCGGCAGCTGTGGTCACCTCCACCGTCTCCGGTGGCTACGGAGGTGGCAGCAGTATTGGCAGTGGAAGCCTGGGCCTCGGTGGGGGCAGCGGCTACTCCTTCACAACCAGTGGTGGGCATAGCCTGGGTGGCTCCAGCTTCAGCAACAGCAGCAGCCGGGGCCTCGGGGGCAGCGGCTCCAGCCTCAAGTTTGTCTCCACCAAGTCCTCCAGCCGGAAGAGCTGCAAGCACTAAACGCAGTCACCCTGTTCCCTCAGTCCTGCGCTGAAGCCAGCTCCGTCCCTCACCTGGCCTGTCTGCACCCATCCCTGCTCACCTAGGTGCTCTTCCTTGTCTCCCCTCCTCGAGGTCTGCCTGTGATGCCAGGAAGCCTGGCATCTTGTCTGCATCCCATTCCCCAGCCTAAGCCTCCCTTAGCCCCCAGACTGCTCCTAGTACCCACTCTGTGCCAAACCCGCTCTCTTTCCAATTTCACTGTCAGATTGTCTTTCAGAAACTCCCCATCAGCTCTGCCTCCCTCCTCCCTTCCTCCAGTTGCAGTCTGTATCTCCCAGGCCATCTTAGTGTCAGCCCATCTATCTCACGATGCTTACGAGCTGCCTGCTGGACGATAGTGAAGCCTCTCTCTCTTTCCTCCCCGGATCGTGTCTATTAAATGCATGTATGTCTGGTGTCCAGCCCTCTGTTTGGAATGGTGATGGAGCACAGAGGGATCCTTCTCTCTGCCCAAACCTCTTCTCAGCGTGGGGTCCTGGCACAGGGAGGCCTCAGCGCATCTGACCTCCCTCCCTTTCCCTCAGAGCTAAGAAGACTGGGCTGAGGAGATAGGAGGGGCAGGAGGGCCAAGCACTGGCCAGATTCCCTCCCTCCCTCCTTCTGCCCACCTCCCTGCTCCCCCGTCAGGATGCCTTCTTTGAGAAGCCCAAGCCCCTGGGCAGAAGCTCTGCTCAGACTCTCCACTCTGTATGTCATGCCGGGCAATGCCCTCCCCTCCCCAAACCAGACTGAGTTCCGAGGACACTGACGTAGGGTGGGCAGCCCAGCCCTCTGCCGGCAAAGGGCCGATTGTTTCCTGACAGCTTCCAACTTGCAGCTGTGAGCAGGAAAATAACAGGCCAGGAGAGGAATTAAAAGTCAGCCCTGGGGGCAATGCTTTCACACAACAGAAGGGCCATTTAGGCCATAATTGCAGGCAGCTCCCACATTCCTGAGTTTACAGCCTCTGGACACCTCCCACCAGACCTCAGCCCCTGGCATCACCCAGAGTTGGAGCAGCCCGAGTGGGCTTGGAGGGATTGGGTCAGTGCTCAGGACCACACCGGTGGGCTCTGGGAACCAGGGATCTCAAACACAGCTGTCCAGGGTGAAAGAGTAAGAAGTTAAATGGAAGGGAAGGAAGGGGCCATGAACTAGGATGAGAAAAGATGAGTGTAAAACCAGGGGCTAACATTTGGAAGGTTTGGAGGGAGAGGATGGAAGGAAGGAGAGAAACGACACTGAGAATATGTCCCTGGTCCTCGGGGTGACCACGGGATGAGACGCTGGGATGAGGGGTAGAGGGCACAGGAATGTGGAGTGAAATCCTGCATTTATGCCTTCCCTCAACAAGCCACCTCACCATCGCCATTGGTTTGAGGAATAGTTATGCAGAGCTGGTGACCTGCAGTCAGACTGCTGGGTCCTAAGTCTCTGAACTACTCTACACCTCAATTGCTTCATGTGCAAAATAAGAATAATAAGAGCTACCCCTTCCTGCTGTGTGAAGTTTAAATGAGAAACAGGTGTAAAGCACTACTTATAATTGCTGCTCCATAAATATTGGCAATTATTATTCTTGTCGTCCAACTTCACAATGAGAATCAAATAACTTAATTCTTATAACTGACCTGCATATGGTCTGGCACAGATGAAATCCTCATAAAAAAACTTTTCCCTCATAAGTGACCATGATGGGAAGACCGTAATCAAGTGTATGGTTTCAGAGTCCAAGACTCAAGAAAAGGGGAGGAGAAGGAAAGCCATGGGAATATCTGCAGCATGTGGCTGAGAACATGGGATGATTTGGGGGTGGGGGTGCTTGGGACCAGGCCTGCCCCAGGTCCCAATTCCCAGGCCTGGTCCTGCCCTGGGTGGGGTGTTCCCTGTGATGATGAGCAGTGCAGGAAGATGGGTCATGGCCAGACATACCATTGAGATGAACTCAACAGAGTGGTCTTTGATCTTCTCTGGCCAAGCCCAGTTCTTGAAAGGGATAAAAGTCAAGGAGAGTTGTGGTGAGCTAGACTTGGAAGACTGCTCATCCCTGTGACAGTTTCACTCCTCTGACCCGCTGACACCGGCTCCCACCATGACCCAACGATCCTCTATCACCATCAAGTCCGGGGGCTCTCGGAACTTCAGTGCCTCCTCAGCCAACCTCCTCTCAGGCTGCAGGCCCAGCTTCAGTTCCATCTCCATGATCCAGAGTGGGAAGATCGGGGGTGGCTTTGGAGGTGGCTTTGGAACCAGGAGCCTCCACAGCTTTGGGGGTAACAAGAGAATCTCCATCAGCAGTGGCTACCGCTCCAACCGGACCGGCTTCGGGGGTGCTGGCTATGGGTTGGGTCTTGGGGGCATAGGGTACAGAGTGGGAGGAGTTGGCAGTGGCTATGGATTTGGAGGTGGGATGATGTCTGGCGCTGGAGGTATCCATGAGGTCACCGTCAACCAGAGCCTCCTGACCCCCCTTCACCTGGAGATTGATCCATCCCTCCAGCGGGTACGGAAGGAAGAGAAGGAGCAGATCAAGACCCTTAACAACAAGTTTGCCTCCTTCATTGACAAGGTGAGAGGGCTATAGGGTTCCCACCAGGAAAGCAGGTGGCACCCAGGAGTATCTCAGCTTTCTGTTCTTCTCTGAGGTCCTCAGGGCCAGGGGTGTGGAGGAAGTGGTTACCCATTTGCTGAGATTAGAAAATTGTCCATCTTTGGGCACCAGAGCTGTCTGACCCACTGCGAGAATATTGTTCTCTTGACGGATAGCCATGAACTTGGCTTAAAATTAGACAGCAAAAGTGATTGGTTCAGAAAGCAGAGGATCAAGAAATGGAAGGTTACAAGTTCAGCTCACAGGCTGAGGTCACTTTTCCCTGCCAGTTAACAGGGGCAAGTCCTGTGGCAGCCTCACTATTGATTTGATTGGCAAGGGAGGCACTCAGGGTTTCAGACTTTCTTTTTGGTGAGAGGAAAGCTGTGACGTCAGCCCTGAGTCTCCCCTGCTGTAGGCCTGGAACCCTAGGGGTTTCCTCAGTTCCGGTGTGCACTACTGCCAGTTCACACTGGAGCTAATTGCTTTTGTCTGGGAAGAACCAGCTCAAGAATCTAGATCATTCAGGCTCCATTTCTGGAGTCTGAAAGAAGGAGTGCTAAACTGAGGGGCAACCAGCTCCTATCGTCAGCTCTCTTGCTGGGAGAATCCCCAACTTCTCAGGCCTCAGTTGAGTTGAACAGATGGACTCCCAGGTCCTCTTGCAGGTCTAACAGGCTATGAAATGCCTCATCATATGGACTCAGACCTTTGAATGTATAAACGTAACTGCAGGGACTGCTGAAGCCTTTATCACTCATGTCCTCCACTTGATGTCATGTTTGTACCAACAGATGTGAGATTTCCAGAAGCCCGGTTCTGAGGGGAAGGATGTGGGCCCTGCTTTCCCACAGTTCATCTGGAGGGGTCTTGGGGAATGAGGGAATGCGGCTGGGGAGGACCTGGAGCCAGGACAGTGGAAGAGAAAGCGGGAGTGGGATGCATTTGTTAAAGACCCTCCGAAGGCACACTGCCAATTCCAAAGTCTTGGAGGCTCTGTTCCTTCATTCTCTGAGGCTGTGTGTCACTCCAGCTGCTCCCAGCAGAAGGATTGGTTTAGAGAAAAAGGTTTTACATGTTCCCGAGGCTGTCTCCCAGCCTGAGGAGCAGTTGAGTCAATTCAGGAAAATCAGATTAGTTGCACAAGACCACAGGAGCCTGAGGTCTGAGAGAATAGAGACAAAAAGAGGCTTGTCCAAGGCCACACAGCTCATGAGGGACATGGCGGAAATTGTATCCAGATCCCCCTAAGGTGACTCCAGAGTGATCTGCTCCAGCATTCCTGGATTGTGGTGGCAACTGAGTCCAGATTCTAGATCTAGAGAAATCACGTTGAAAGCAAATGGGTGAATTTTCTGCCAAGAACCTCTTGCCCATTTATTGGGAACGAAAGATCTCACTCAGTAACATGGTGGAGTGTTCTTTTCTTCAGCTACCACACATCAGCATGGCTTGATGTATTCAGATGGTTTCCTGGCACTCTGGCCCTCCTGCCTACTCTCACCTCCAAACCCAGCCACTAGCCAGTCTCCCAGCCCCATTGCACCAACATGGGCTTGGCTATTTACATCCCAGGCTCCTGCCAGCCTGAGAACAAGGAGTCCAGCCTGCCACCTGGACTCTGAGATCTTGCAGGGCTTCCCCCTGCACTGTCGGGGGTCCTAAATCCCAGAGCCCTCTGGAGGCAACAGCTATAAAGACATGCTCATGGGTTCTCACCTCTGGTGGCGGCAGGTGCGGTTCCTGGAGCAGCAGAACAAGGTCCTGGAGACCAAATGGAGCCTCCTGCAGGAGCATAAAGCGACCAGGGCCAACCTCGAGCCCATGTTTGAAGGCTACATCAACAACCTGAGACAGCAGCTGGAAAGCCTGGGGGGAGAGCGCTCGAGGCTGGAGGTGGAGCTGAAGAGCATGCAGGAAGTGGTGGAGGACTTCAAGAACAAGTGAGTGGTAGCTCAGCCCTGAGGCTCCGAGGGAGGCCCTGGGCTCTCCTAAAGTGCCCAAGCCAATGGGGAATAGGGCACACACTCAGGACACAGCGGTGGACCCAGGAAAAGAACTGGGGCTCTTAGGGACTTCCCTAGGGGTCCAGTGGTTAAGACTACATGCTCCCAATGCAGAGGGCAGGGGTTCAATCCTGACTGGGAAACTAAGATCTTGCATGCCACATGTGCGCTGTGCAGCCCAAAAAAAAAAAAAGAACGTTAAGGTTTGGGGGAGAGGCTGGGTTTAGAAATGATAACTCATATGGGCACACAGAGCATGATACATACAACCCTGCAAACTCTGGAGATGAGGAAAGTGAGGCTCTGAGATACCAAATGACCCATCCAAGGTTATAGAAGTAGCAACGCATTAGTGATGAACTGAACCCATAGAATCTCATGCTCACGTTTGTTCACCTCAATCTGATTGCTGACTTATACAATGTTCACGTATCCACCCCAACCCTGGCCAAGACTGGGGTATGAAGAACAAGGAGGTGTAACTACTGCCTTTTCCCTAGAACCACACACACCCTGCTAAGCATAATGGCATGCTCATATCTAAAGATACAAATAATTTCTTATTTCTACAGTTTTAATTTAGTTTTAATGTTTGTTCTTGGGCCAAAACAAATCAGTTTTTGTTACCATTTGCATAAGGTCATGAGAGCCCAGATTTTAGAGTTGCTCTAACATGTTAACCACAAGCCACACGAGACAATTTAAATTAAAATTAAGTTCAATTTAAAATTCAGGCCTTCAAGGACACTAGCCACATTTCAAATGCTCAGTCACCACATAGGACTAATGGGTCCCATAATACAGGCAGGTATAGAGCATTTCTATCAACGCGAAAGTTCTGCTAAACAGTGCTAGAGAACCTAATCAGACTGACAGTCATTTTTCTTTTAAGATTTTTAAAAGTATTTACTTATTTATTTGGCTACATCAGGTCTTAGTTGAGGCATGTGGGATCTAGTTCCCCAGCCAGGGATTGAACCCGGATCCCTCCACACTGGGAGTGTAGAATCTTAGCCACTTATACACTAGCGAAATCCGCAGATTTACAATCTTGGCTTAATCATTTACTGACTCAATACCTAAAGAATGCGAAACTCTCTAAGTCCTAGTTCTTTTTGTCTGTTAAAGGGGATATTAATAGTACCCACCTCATAGGAGACTGAGAATATTAAAGCAACACTTGCTTGTAAAGTACTCAATAGGGTGTCTAGTGCCTGGTACATAGTAAGCTGTTAACACATGTTGGCTGTTTTTATTATATTGACGATTAAGTATAATGTATGTAGTGATGCAAACATAGACAAGAGAAACAAGTGCTGACAGATAATTTATAATATCATGCAAATATGAGATAATAGTATTTCAATCCATGAAGGCTTCCAGGAGGAAGGGACAAAAACCTCAAGGGTGTGAAGAAAAGACGCACGTTGGAGGGAAGTGGGGTATCTGTTGGAGAGTGTGCTGCTGGTTAGAGGACAGCAGTGTTCCTGTGGTAGGTGTCTAAGAGGCCTGTGCAGGGCCACTTGAGGCTTGCCCTCTGGCCAGAGGGACTGTGAGCTGGGAAACAGAGAAAGACAATTGGGTAGATTTGGGTGAAGCAAAGATGACCATGTTTAATGAAAAGACAGTTTTGGGAAACAATAAGGAAAATCAGATTCGTTTTCCCAAAGAACTTGGAAGAAGGCACAGTACTGAAGATTCTGTAGACAAAAAGTGCAATAGAAAAGTGAGGGAGAGTCTGGTGGTATCCATCCTGCGGTTTCATATATAGCTAACAACAAGCTGACTCATGGATGGGAAAGAGCCTCTGAGAGGTTAAGTGACCTGCCCTGAGTTATTCAGCCAATAGGGAGAAGGGATGAAGCCCCCCTCCACAGCCCAGCCATCCCAAGCCTCTGAGAAGGTGAGATTGGCTGATGCTTAAGAGGTGGGGTGGCGAATGTTACCTAGAGCAGACTTGAGGCTCCCTTCCCAGAGATCAGTGGGGCGGGGGGGACTAGGGAGAGTGCGGTTGCTGCTCAGGGGCAAATTGAAGATGAGAAAACTTGGTGGAGGGGACAAAAGGAAGGTCTCTTATTAGCCTAAAGACTCTGCTTCCCAGGCAGCAGGTCAGCAGCTGAGAACAGAACAGTGAGGCAGCATGAGGGTGCTGTGGGGTGCAGGCGCCAGCCTGGCCAGACTGCCCCCCTCTACTGATCTCTGTCCCTCCTCTTGGCTTAGGCGAGGCCGTGGGGTAAAAGGAAGCATCATGCCCCTTCATGGGACCTCTGAGAATACAGCTGTGAGGAAGACCTCAGAAAGAATGAGGGGCAGTTCTGTTTTGTGTTGTTTCAAATTTGGGTTTTGTTTGGACAGGAGTGGTTGTGTGATGGATTTGAGGTTGGAAATAATAGGAGAGCAACGTCTAATAGGAGAGCAACAATTCAGCAGCATGCTTTCCAAATCTGCTCTGGATTCTCACCTACACCCCCACACTGGACCTCACTCTTAGAAGCCCCACTCTGAACATCCACCCACTTCCTTCTCCCTGCAGGTACGAAGAGGAAATCAACAGGCGCACAGCAGCTGAAAACGAGTTTGTGGTGCTCAAGAAGGTGAGGAGACAGGGGTGCCCTGATCTGACTCTAGGCCCAGGGAGCCCCTCACAGGAGTGACAGCTGCCACATAAGTCTGCAGCCCTGTATACGAAGCTTTATTTAATTTGCATAACCAATCTTGGAAGCACGTTTTACTTTAGAAGTGAGAAAACTTAGGTGCGTGGAGGTTAAATAAGTTGCCCCAGGTTACCCAGATAACCAGAAGCGAGTCAGGATCCAGGACACCCAAGTCCGAGCTATAAATCTTAACACCAGTCCCCTCCCCAAAGTGGATCTTATACAGGGAAAGGAGAAGCAAAACGGGCCCTGTGCTCTGCTGAGTCTGTGAGACCTCAAGTCAAGCTCAGGAATGGGCATAGGACAGGGCCCAGCTCCAGAAACTGTGAACCTTTCTGCTCAGTGTGGATGGGCAGAAGGAGGAGGAGATCTAGCCCTGAAGCTAATCTGGAGAGGGAGGAAGAGCGGGAGCAGCCATGTGGGAAGGGGAGGCAGTGACAGAGTGCGAGGAGGGGGGACGCCTCAGGGAGAAGGTGAGGCCACAGGCAGCGGAGGCCCAAGGGCCCAGGATGATTCAGGTTGTCCTCACTGCATGGAGGTGACAGTGAGGTTTCTCCACGTAGCACCAGCTGATGAGCAGATGGGCGATCCCCAAGAACCTGGTCCACACGGAGTTTGGATCCCCCTGTAAGTTCCACTCTATCCGTAGCCTGGGAGAGAGAAATGCTCTTGTCCCTGGGAGCTGAAGTCCTCCAGCTTAACTCACAGAGGGGCCGGCTAACCCAAGAAGGGTGGGACTCAGAGTGACTGCATGTTCTGTGCCCAGGACGTGGATGCTGCCTACATGAACAAAGTGGAATTGGAGGCCAAGGTGGAAGCCTTAATGGACGAGATCAACTTCCTGAGGTCTTTCTACGAAGCGGTAAGCAGGGCCGGGGGCTCCCCCCAGAAGGGCTGGAGGCTGGGGGCCGCAGCTGAGCACAGAGGCTGCTGGCCTCTTCCCTGGTCACCCCTCTGCTCTTCACCCCATGCCTGAGTTGGAATTGATGGAGTAGATGTTGCTTCCCCTACCAAGGGAGAATGTGAGTTTTTCCAGGGCAGCTGGTGGATCAGATAAGGTGAGAAATTCGAGAATGTTCTGTTGGTCAGACAAAAGAGCTGCCTGTGAGCAAATTACTTGTGGTTTCTATAGAATGACCTGAGCAACCCAGCTCACCCAGCCCAGTTCCGATTTACCTGTTACTTCTCCCATGGCAACTGCAGGATGATGGAATTATGCAGATCAAGTGGCAACTAGTGAGCCATCAGGTGCTTCTAGAAGCGCACAAAATATTGAGCTGGCTCCCCTGAAGAGGCGTTTTGCTGTGTGCCTCTATAAGCCAACACAGAGCTCAAGGCTACAAGACACAGCGCTGGGCAAACGCAATCAAAGCCCTAAGTTCTTGGAGCTTCCCGGAGATGGGTAGCATGGAGAGAAGCAAATAACTACCCAGTTTCAGGGGTGATGGAGAAATAGACAACAGGGAGCAGTGGCAGGCAGATAGTGGGTGTAACCTGAAGCAACTGAGGACCCAGAAATGCCAGAAGGAGGCCCATGTGAGCGGTGCAGAATGAGTGCGTGGGGAGAGCCGAGATGAGGGTAGTGACGTGGAGGTGGGGATGAAGGGGGCAGTGTGCGTCGCAGGTAGGCTTGGTAACAACAGGTAACCCGCTCATGGGGTTGTATGTGTGTGATGCCCAATACAATCTGGTCATGTTCCAGGAGCAGGAACATGGGCTCTGGGTCTTCAAGTGGCTTCAATGACTACCCACTTGTGGGCAAAAAAATCCCATCATTTTCTTTGCTTATTCACTTCAATGCTGAAAACCAGGGTGATGTTGGCTCCCAATGCTGAGCAGCAATTCTGTGGGCTGAGACTCCCCAGCTAGGTCAGCTATCAGGAAAAACAATTTTGGAAACGGAAATTGCAACCTAACAGCAACAAAAGAATAACTTCTTGAATCAGGAAATGCATGAACCAATTGTTAATAAAGGAATTAGCAATTAATTAACAACTGATATTGTTGCTTAAAGATTTGGGCTTTGGATCAGTGATGCTTAAATTTTACAGCTCATTAGAATCTCCTAAAGATCTTGGGAGAACACCAATTGTGATTCAGTATGGTGATACTGCTAGTCTGAGGATCACATTTTGGGAACCACTGTTTTAGATGATTCTGTAAAGTCATCATTAACAAATTACTTGTGGATTTTCTGCTTCAAAACCCATCTTATACAAGTATTAGTTGTTCTGTCGTGTCTGACTCTTTGCGACTCCATAGCCATAGCCCACCAGGCTCCGCTGTCCATGGAATTCTCCAGGCAAGAATTCTGGAGTGGGTAGCCATTCCCTTCTCCAGAGGATGTTCCCGACCCAGGGATCAAACCCAGGTCTCCTGCCTCTCAGGAGGATTCTTTACCATCTGAGTCATCAGGGAAGCCCCATACAAACAAATGTGAATGTATTTAACGCTCACAGCAATCATGGGAGGCAGTAGTAGGACTAGTCTCGCTGAGGCTCAGAGGTGCCACCTAACCTGCTTGGCAGATCCTAGGCTTGAATTTTTCAGGTCTTTCTGCTGTTTCCAGGTGGTTTCCGTTTCCCTTCCCGGGGAGCAGGGAGGAGCAAGGTTAGGAAACGGGGCTGGGACAGCACAGCTTTCCGGCTCTTTCTGACTCAGCTTTCTTTCCCAAGATAATTACTTTATTTGGAATGTAAGGTTGCATTTTCTCAGAACATGAGACATCGCAGAACTGACAGGTTATAACAAGGTGCTTGCCCTTGACAGTGGGAGTGACTTTTGGAGAATCTTGGCTACAGCTCCCTGAGCTGCTGCTCCTTCTGTGCAGATAGAGAACAGGTGTTAAGCTGGTGACCCGCCTACTGCCCCCTCCAGCCCTTTATGTTCTGTCCTGTGGTGCAAGGGAGGCCCTCAGTGCTAGGGTCTGTTCTAGGGTGCTGGGCACAGTCTCCCAACACACATGCACACAAAATACACATGCAGGTACACACACATAAGCACACAAACACACCCAACTTCAGCTTTCCCGTGTGGACCTCCTCGCAGGAGCTGGCTCAGCTTCATGCCCAGATCTCTGAGACTTCCGTGGTCTTGTCCATGGACAACAACCGCAAGTTAGACCTGGACAGCATCATCTCTGAGGTCAAGGCCCAATATGAGGACATCGCCAACCGCAGCCGGGCCGAGGCTGAGTCCTGGTACCAGATCAAGGTGAGGTGTCAAGGTCAATTTCATGAAACAGTCTCAGAGAACTGAGATTTCAAAGACAGATTTGATAAAAGCCTTGTCCTCCCAGTCTGAGGGACTTGGAGAGATCTGAACTCAGGTTGGGGGTTGCTCTGTCAGAGCACTCCTCAGGCAGCATCGTCAGGACCTGGGAGAACAGCCAGACAAAGGCAAGAGGTGGTCAGTCTTGCACCGAGGAGGATGAACACCCCTCTGATGCCTTGTAGAGGAGAGGCAAGGGACAGCTGGACCATACCAGCCGCTAGTACTAGTAGGTGCAAGAGAGGGAGGGTGGGAGCAAGAGGTAGGTTTAGCTTCCTGCATCCAGAGATGAGAGGTAGAAATAGCTGGGGCTGAGAGGCTGAGAAAGGCTGGTTAGGAGTACCCAATGACATTTTCCAGATTAGAGCTGAGGAGTCCCTGGAGATACAAGACCTGGTGCCAGGAAAAAACAAATATGAATGAGGTTTAAAATTAGAAAGTGACAAGCACCCCTGAATGATGCTGAGTTTCTGGAGGTGAGACACCTGAATATGAAGACGAAGGACCAAAGCTGGGGTCTAGGAAGGTCCACCGGTGGAGTGGAGACTTTGGATATGGAGAGTGAGGGGCAGAGCCAAGGGACAGTGCAATGGATTTGAGGGAGACAACTGCTTGCAAAGGGAGGTGCCTCTAAGCGTTGCCTCAGAAGCCCTGTTGGGCCCTGGGAAGCCACCACCTTCTGGCCTCACCGCCACTTCTCCTCCATCTCCTGACCCCCAGTACGAGGAGCTGCAGCGGTCTGCCGGCCAGCACGGGGAAGACCTCCGCTCCACCAGGATGGAGATCTCTGAGTTGAACCGAGTGATACAGAGGCTGCGCTCTGAGATTGAAAACGTGAAGAAGCAGGTAGGACTAAGGAACCATTGGCCATCTCATCCATTCCCCTGCCTCAGCCCATGCAGAGAGTTCTCCCCAGATGAATGATCTTCCAGTAACATAAACTTGTAGTCTTCTGCCCCTACCAGGGAGGCCAGGACCTTCTTTCTGAGATCTGTCCAACATCAGTTCCTCTTGGAAAGATGCTGTCCTCTGGAGGGATACATGGCAAAACTGATTCACTTTTTATTTACCCACAATTCAGAGAAGTTCATATTGAATGGGACCCCGAAAACTATTTCTCCATCCTAAGTCACAAAGTATCCAAGGAGAACATAGTTTAATCTTATTTTTAAAGATGATGATACTCCAACCTCCTTTGCATGAAATCCATTTCAGGAAATTCTTCCACATTTTTAACCTAAAGCCCATATCTTCCATCCTTCCTTATGGACAATTTCATAAATTCCTGTGTCCTCCTGGCAGTGTGCCACGCTCCAGGCTGCCATTGCCGATGCTGAGCAGCGTGGGGAGCTGGCCCTTAAGATGCCAAGCACAAGCTGGCCGAGCTGGAGGAGGCCCTGCAGAAGGCCAAGCAGGACATGACGCGGCAGTTGCGTGAATACCAGGAGCTGATGAACGTCAAGCTGGCCCTGGACATTGAGATCGCCACCTACAGGAAGCTGCTGGAGGGCGAAGAGTGCAGGTGGGCAAGCTCCTCCTTCTGCTGTGGTTCAGATAGATGCCACCAGAGCACTGTAGCAATGCCCCAGCAGCCAAGATCCCCACAGTGTGAGGCCCCAAATAGAAATGCTCAGACGGACTTTAAAACGGACTTAAAACTCAGGTGATCTCCTGAGGCATCCTGAAGTCATTCCCTGAGCTCCAATGGGACCCAGAGCAGGGGCCAGGATAGAAGGTGTCAGGAGGAGGTGGTCCATGACTACGGGAAGGAAGGCCATCGGCAGGGTCGTTTCTGCCCAGGCCCTGTGATCAATGAGGCCACACTCAGGACAAGGCGAGGCTCAGGGGCTCTGTGTTTGCCCAGAGAGGCCTACCATCTGACTGTCCCTCCCAACATAGTGAGCACGAGTCTGTCTCCCCATTTCGCCATATATTTGGATTTTATCACTCTTCTAATGTCCCCTCCCAGAGTCACACCAGCTTCCTACAGCTAATAGGATGATTAAAAGTCTTGTTCAGCACAGTGCCGAGAGCACAGCCAGCCCTCTGTGCTGATACCTTTAAATACAAAGAACCCAGGGTTCTCTAACTTCTCAGCAAGTGAAATATGTCTTTCTCTCCCCTCCTGCAACAGACTCACTGGAGAAGGTGTCGGGCCCGTGAATATCTGTGAGTAAATGTCTTGGGATGACAGAGAAGTGGGAGATAAAACAGAAGCTAACAGGATCATTTTTGGTGAACAGATAGTGAATGAGCAGGGGCAGGGATATCATTAAGATTCTCTGAGATGCTCTGTGAGACCCCTTTCTTCTTTGGCCCCTCCTCCCAGTGGGGTCAAGAGAGGTTCCTGGTGGAGTCATAAACCCACTCCACCCAAATCCCTGGGACCTCAGTTATGGGACAGGACTACTCACAAAGCAACGAGTCTCTCATCCGAACACCTGATTTCTCAGCTAGTTCTGGCAGAAATTCAAACTAACAAGGGGCTATTAAAAAGCTAAAGACCTGTGTTGAAAATTGAAGCAAATTGACTGAACAAGAAAGCAGGGAGGTTTGCCCTCAGGTCCAAGGAAGGAAGCCAGGGGGATTCATTCTGCAGAAGGACCCAGCAGGCTCCAGCGGCATCCATGGGGTGTGGAGTCCTGGGCATGGGATGGAGAATTCCCTGGGGCCCCCGTGGGTCCAGCCCTGGGAGGGAGGCTGGAAAACCAGGATTAGAGACAGCTGGAAACTAGTGAGTTAAAAGAACAGGGATGTCTCGCCTGGAGAATCAGACACTGAGAGGGGAGGGTGAAGAGGCATCTTCAAACGTTCCACAGGATGTGGGGAGCTGCACTCCAAGGCAGGGAGCTTCCCATTGCAGAAGGGATTTGAGCAGAAACGAAAGGATCACCTCTCAGGGAGGAGTAGAGGGGATTCCTGTCTGGGGAAGGCTCACCTGTACAGCCTTCAGGCCCCACCCATCTGGGAGCCTGTGATGCCCACCTCCTGTCTCACCCAGTGGGAAAGCCCTGGCTAGAGAGGAGGGACGAACACGGCTCAGGAGCCCAAGCCTTGCTTTCCAGCAGGTGTGACCTTGGGCCTGCCCCTTGGTGTCTTTGCACCTGTTTCTTCCCCTGTTTTTCAGGGGTATCACAGTAAGGGCATCCTCTCAGGCCTGTCAAGGAAACCTCTGTGGTCACAGCTGGGCAAGCTATGAAAATCGCCATGTCATTGAGGCAGCGGGTGATGGGGACTGCGAGGCTCCCCGGGGAGCCTGTGGGAGGGAGGCGCCTGGGCAGAAGACCCAGGGACGAGGCTGCCAGTGTGCCCTGTGCCTTCTCTCCACAGCCGTGGTCTCCTCCTCCGGGGGCTCGGGCTACAGCGGGGCCGGCGGCCTCTGCATGACCGGGGGCGGCTATGGCTTGGCGGCAGCGGCTTCAGCAGCAGCGGCGGTAGCTTCAGCTCCACCAGCGGCCGCGGCATGAGCGGCACCAGCTCCAGCGTGCGCATCATCTCCAAGACCTCGTCCAGCAGGAGTTACAGGAGCTAAAGGGCCGCCCGCCCCGCTGCCTCCCCTCTAAGGCTCCTGGCCCCCAGCCCTAAGACCCACCATGCGCTTTGCTGACCCCCATGCCCTGAATCCAAGAGGCAGCGGGAGCAGGAAGTAGCCCGTGAGTCCCCAGCTCGCCTGTTCATCCCTCTGCCTCCAAACAGGTTCCCTCAAAGGTACCCCACTTGCTCCTCATCCCAGAGCCCTCCAGGGCCCACAGGCATCCATTCCAGCTGCCAAGCTCTGGGCTGGGGCATTCCTTCAGGAGCTTCCTCCTGTCTGACCCAGATCCCTGGCAGCCACAGTCCTTTCTGGGGTTGCTTAGAGCTGACCTTGATGCCCCCAGAGACGCTGAGTGCAGTCCAGACCTGCGTTTTCCACCATAGACAGAACACTTCTCCTGCTTCCGGTGCCCGCCTATCCCCTCAAATTGCTTCAATAAAAATGTCACCAAGCTCTCTAGGCCTTGACTGAGTCTGTGTCCTATCCCGTACTCAGAGGACGACCTCAGAAATGGAGTTCTCTGGAAGCGGGTTCTATCCACCTGCAGGGCTTACTCCAGGGCAGAGTGAGAATCCCCTCCCCTGGACACCGTGCAACAGGACCTCCACCCACCTCTGCCTCTTGCCATTTCCCAGAGTCTCTTGTTACACCCCTTACCTCTCCAAGCCCCAGTCTTCCCTCGCCAGTGCTCCAGGACCCAAGCCAAGACTACGCAAAAGGCGCCAGTGTGAAGTGTCACAGTTAGACTAAGAATTGCCAAGCACAATTGAGTTCAGTCTCCTAATCCAGAGGTGAGGAAGCCAAGAAACAGAGAGGATACAATGCATCTTAACAGTAGATCCTTGAGTCCTAACTCAGGCTCCTCCCCATGAGAGCAGCAGAACGCAGTGACACAGAAGTGCTGGGATTGGATCCCCACACATCCCAGCCTGTCTGTGTGTCTTGGGGGTTTTACTCCACTACTCCTCCTCATTTTCCTTGTCCACAAAATAGAAACTATATCATGGTTATCGTAAGAATTCAGTGGGATAATGGATGTAGAGCTCAGTTTGGTTCCAACACATAGTAGGCACCCAGTAAATGATGTTACTATTATTGTTGTTGACTTGATTTTAACCTAGCAAAAGGTCACAGTGTGGAAGGGAAAGACAAGCTGGCTACAGTGGCTTCACTGATGGGACTGATGGAAAGAAGGCACTTCAGGCATCAGCAAAGAGCTGTGTCCTAGGTGCTGGGGAGAAAGCCTGTAACCTGCTTCCACCTGAACAATTCCTGAGGGCAATGACCCTTCCCAGAAATGTCCTCAGGTCAGAGCATCCATCCTTGGGAGGCTCAGGATGGAGAGAGCAGAGACAGGGAAAGGAGCCCTGACCTAGTGACTGACATCAATACAACTTGGGGGTCCTGTTGGAGGATGGAGGGAACAAAACATGCCCACCTAACTCAGAAGGTATCTTGAAGCCGAAAAAAAAAAAAAAAAAAACAAGGTAAGCAGCTCCACATCATCAATGGATAAGTTTATTACAGGGTAACTTACTCACATGGTAAGATCTGGCCGACAACGACACGGAAGCTTTCGCAACTGCACGCTACACCACCAAGTGGCCATAGGAATAATGTTATGTTTAACTTGGGGTTCAGGGGCAGCTGCTTGAAACAGGACATGCAATACTAAGTCAAGGTTTATGAATGGGTTACTAGTCTTGTGGGCCCCAGAATATTTCAGGGAAGGTTGTCATCACTGCTTGAGGATCAACAGAGCAAAAGGCCACCTGGCCTTAATGATTATTAAACAATATCTATTAACCACAAAGCCCTTGATGGCAAAGAAGCGATTTACCATACAGCATGGTCCTAGGTCAGGTCAGGGAAAGGGCAGGAGGAACTGTAAGGGTCAAGATGCCACCAGTTATGCAACAGCCATCTGGGGCCCAAAGAGTCTCACGGAGGCCATCGTCTCCCCTCCTCAAGCACAAGGCACCCCTTCTTGAGTCTCCTGAAGCCTCCTTTGGACTAACCAGGCCCCTGGAAACAAGAGTCTGTGTCTGGAACCTTCTATCTCAGGAGCCCTAGAGGGATGAGGGGTGGGTAGCTGATTCAGAGTCAGGACCCCACCCGGCCTGAGAAGGCCAGGGCCCAGCCTGCTTAGGAAGGCCTTTCTCATGCCCAAAGCCTCCCTCCCTCTTCTAGGGAGCTTCTAGGACCACTTGGGAGCCCATGGGGGTACTTGGGTCTGAAGCATCTGCAGAAAAACATGGAAACCACTTTGGGGAAATAGAGTATCCTCAAGTACATCTAATTTGGCTTCTAATCCCAGAGCAGTGAAAGTGGCTCAGTCATGTCTGACTCTTTGTGACCCAGGCCAGAATACTGAAGTGGGTAGCCTTTCCCTTTTCCAGGGGATCTTCGCAACCCAGGGATCAAACCCAGGTCTCCCACATTGAAGGCAGTTTCTTTACCAGCTGAGCCACCAGGGAAGCCCAAGAATACTGGAGTGGGTAGCCTATCCCTTCTCCAGTAGGTCTTCCTGGCCCAGGAATCAAATCGAAGTCTCCTGCATTGCAGGCAGATTCTTGAACAACTGAGCTATCAGGAAAGCCCATCCCAGAGCAGCCAGGTAGATAATTCGTACCCTTGCCACACCCCCACAAAAGGGCCTAAAGTCCCATATTTCCTCGAAGCCAAGCAACTGAATAAACCAACATATAGGGCTGGCCAAAAAGTTCCTTTGGTTTTTAAGTAAAAATATTAATAAAGAACACATTTTCTGTTTTCACCAAGAACTTTACTGAACAGCATATTCACCGTTTTGTTCCATTACCTTCTGCAGCTTTTCAGGCAATGTCATAATTCCATCTTCCCAAAATATTTTATCTTTTTAAGCAAAGAACTGTTCCAGATGTCTTTTACATTCTTCCAGGGAATTGACATTTTTTT
>SJXQ01012300.1:0-17779 GCA_006408695.1 Aepyceros melampus
ACTCTTTTTTTTTTTTTCTTTTTTAGGCTCACTTGGTCAGTCACGCTGTGGGGAGGGAGGGATGCTGCTACCAAATAGCCCTGGCATATATTCGCAGTGTCTCAGCCCCGCCAGGCCTGCCCCTACACCCGGCGCACAACGCTCAGGCTCTACGCTTCTCCGCCGGGACCGTCTGAGGCTGGCCCTAGGCTGCCTGCACCTCCCGGGTCTAAGCCTCTCAGGCTCGGCACCCAGGGAGTCACAGACTCTATTGGGCCCGCGCTTTGTGCCCTTCCCCGGACCGAGCAGCTCAGGTGTTTGGTGAGCGCAGTGGCGCGGCTTATCGCCCTCTTCTGCTGCTCAGTTTTCCGGGTGTAACCCGGGACTCCTTGTCAGGTAAATTGTTATCTGTCCAGTACCCTGGGAAGTCTCAGTTAGCAAAGAAGCCTGCTTGCAGTTTGATCAGCACAGTCCCTCCGGGGCTGCGATTGCCACATTGCAGCCCTTACGGCTCTGGCTGCCTGTCGCCGGCGCGGGCTGGCAGGCAGCCGGCTATTTCTGTTCTGTCCTTTGTTCTGTGCGCGGTCCTGGTGGTGTCTTATGTTCGAGCTTTTCGCGTGGTAACTGTCCCACAGTCTGGTGTGCTAGCCTGAGTTAGTTCCTTCTGGTTACGCGTGGGCATTCCAGCCCGATTCTTAAGAAGCACTGCCGCCCGCGTCTCCCGTGCCTCCTTGCCCAGCCCCCACTTGCTAGTGACGGGTGCAGGCGTCTGCTCTGCCTCTCCGCCAGGGGAATCACCGCCGGGCTCACAACCTGCTGGTCTCAGTCACCATTCATTTTTCCTCCTCCCTGCCATATGCCTTCAAGACTCGCCACAGATTTGGCAGTGAGAGTGCTTCCCAGTGTTTGGAAACTTCTCTCCTTTTAAAACTCTTTTCCCAGGACAGGACTCCCTTCCCAGGACGGAGCTCCCTCCCCACCTCCTTTGTTTCTCTTTTCGTCTTCTGTATTTTTCCTACCTGTTTTTGAAGACAATGTTCTGCCTTCTGGATGTCTTATGTCCTCTGCTCGCATTCAGAAGCTGCCCTGTAGAATTTACCCAGCGTTGAGATGTTCTTTTGATGAATTTGTGCGGGAGAAAGTGGTCTCTCCGTCCTATTCCTCCGCCATCTTAGGCACCCCCCCGGAGTCTTTTGAAATGGTGGAACGACCCTAAGAGTTCCTCTCGAGTGTCAAGTTGAGACCGCCTCCTCTTGAAATGTGATGGGAATGCTGGGATTCCTTTCCCAGGTGAAGAAGGGAAACGGACCCTCCTTTCTGGGGGAGGAGGGAAAACAGGGGCTCTTCTTGAGTTGTGGTGGGAACCTCGGTGTTCCTCTCAAATGGACATGGGTATGTTGGGGAACTTCTTGAGTTTCCTCAAGGATGTCAAGGACCCTTTCGAGGCTCGAGGGAAGGTGGAATTTCTCTCAAGATGCCACAGCGGAAAAGGGCCTCATGTCACGTGAAGGGAAGAATCTCCTGGTTTTTCTCGAGTTGCAGCAGCAAACTTGGGGTCCCTCTCGAGTTACAATGGGGAGCTCAGGGACCCGCTCGTGGGGTCCTCAGGAACGTCCAATCTCCATGCGAGGTTTGTGGGGCCTCTCGGGATTTCTCTGCAGTCACTGTCGGGATCATCTGGAGTTGAGGACAGAACCTCAGGGTTCCTCTCCCATGCCGACATGGATTTTGGTATTCCTCTGTGGTTTCCACAGGGGAGTCAGGGCCTTGTCTCGTGTGAAGACATGCACGTCCACTCTCCTCTCAAGCTGGAAAAGCAGTGTCAGGCTACCTGTCTCATTGACAAAGGACGCGATGGCTTTCTCTCGAGGTGCCACAGGGCTGTCCCACCCACCATCATGTTTTCAGTCAGTCCTCATGGTGACTGTCGAGTTAGTTGCAGGGGAGTTAGGTGTGTCTGTAGTGCATTGGGACATCAGGGTCTTTTGAAATTGTGGCACGAGCCCTGGAGTTCCTCTCGAGTGTCAAGTTGAGACCACCTCCTCTTGAGTTGCGACAGGAGTGCGGGATTCCTTTCACCGAAGAAGCAGGGAAATGGACTCTCCTCTCGGGAGGAGGAGGGGAAACCTGGGCTCTTCTCGAGTTGTGACGGGACCCTCAGTGTTCCTCTCGAGTGGAGACGGGTATGTCGGGGAACTTCCTGAGTTGCCTCAAGGGTGTCAAGGACCACTTCGAGGCTCAAGAGGGAAGCTGGGATTTCTCTCAAGATGGCAGAGTAATAGGGCCTCATCTCGCATCGAGGGGAGAATCTCCTGCTTTGTCTTGAGTTGCAGCAGCAAACTTGGTGTCCCTCTCGAGTTACGACGGGTACCTCAGGGACTTGCTCGTGGGGGACTCAGGAACGTCCAGGCTCAGGCGGGGCGGGAGTGGCCTCTTGGGATCCCTCTGCAGTCGCTGCTGGGGCCGAGGTCCTCATCTGGAGTTGAGACCGGAACCTCAGACTTCCTCTCTCGTGCCGACATGGATCTCGGGGTTCCTCCTGGGTTTCCACAGGGGAGTCAGGCTTCGTCTCGTTTGGAGACATGCAAGTTTGCTCTTTTGTCGAGCTGGAAAAGTAGTGTCAGTCTTCCTGTCGGCTTGACGTATGGCTCAGTGGCTTTCTCTCGAGGTACCACAGGGCTGTCCCACCCACCATTGTGTTTTGAGTTGGTCCTCAGGATGACCGTTGAGTCAGTTGCAGGGGAGTCAGGTGTGTCTGGAGTGCATTGGGACATTGGGGTCTTTTGAAATGGTGGCACAACCCCTGGAGTTCCTTTCGAGTGTCAAGTTGAGACTGTCTCCTCTTGAGGTGCGACGGGAATGCTGGGATTCCTTTCCCCGACGAAGCAGGGAAACAGACCCTCCTCTCGGGTGGAAAAGGGGAACCAGGGCTCTTCTTGAGTTGTGGCGGGACCATCGGTGTCCCTCTCAAGTGGACACGAGTACGTCGGGGAATTTCTTGAGTTGCCTCAAGGGTGTCAAGGACCTTTTTGAGGCTCAAGAGGGAAGGTCGGATTCCTCTCGAGTCACTGCAGCAGAAAAGGGCCTATGTCACGTGGAGGGGAGAATCTCCTAGTTTTAGTCGAGTTAAGGCAGCAATCTTGAGGTCCCTCTTGAGGTACAATGGGGACTTCAGGGCCCACCTCTGGGGGCCTCAGGAACTTCCAGTCTCCATGCGAGGTGCAAGGGGCCTCTCGGGATTCCTCTGCATTGCCACCGGGGCCGAGATCCTCATCCAATGTTGAGGACAGAAACTCGGTTCCTCTCTCGTGCCGACATGGATCTTGGGGTTCCTCTGGGGTTTCCACAGGGAAGTCAGGGCCTCATCTCATGCAGAGACATGCACGTTCACTCTCCTCTCAAGCTGGAAAAGCAGTGTCAGGCTACCTGTTGGGTTGACATATAGATCGGTGGCTTTCTCTCGAGGTACCACAGGGCTTTCACATCCGCCATCGTGTTTTCAGTCAGTCCTCGTGGTGACGGTCGAGTCAGTTGTAGGGGAGTCAGGTGTGTCTGTAGTGCATTGGGACATCGGGGTCTTCTGAAATGGTGGCATGACCCCTGGAGTTCCTCTCAAATGTCAAGTTGAGACCGTCTCCTTTTGAGGTGTGACAAGAACGCCGTGATTCCTTTCCCCGATGAAGCCGGGAAACAAACTCTCTTCTCGGATGGAGGAGGGGAACCTGGGGCTCTTCTTGAGTTTTGGTGGGACCCTCAGTGTTCCTCTCGAGTAGAGATGGATATGGCGGGGATCTTCTTGAGTTGCCTCAAGGGTGTCAAGGACCCTTTCGAGGCTCAAGAGGGAAGGTGGGATTTCTCTCAAGATGCCGCAGCGAAAAAGGGCCTCATCTCGCGTTGAGGGGAGAATCTCCTTGTTTTTCTCGAGTTTCGGCAGCAAATGTGGAGTCCTTCTCAACTTATGATGGGGATTTCAGGGACCCACTTGTGGGGTCCTCAGGAATGTCCAGTCTCTGCACGAGGTACGAGGGGCCTATGGGGATTCCTGTGCAGTCGCTGCTTGGGCAGAGGTCCTCATCTGAAGTTGAGGATGGAACCTCAAGTTTCCTCTCAGTGCCAACATGGATATTGGGGTTCCTCTGGGGTTTCCACAGGGGAGTCAGGGCCTTGTCTCGTGTGGAGACCTGCACCTCCACTCTCCTCTCGAGCTGGAAAAGTAGTGTCAGTCTTTTTGTCTGGTTGATGTAGGGATCAGTGTGTTTCTCTCGAGGTGCCACAGGGCTGTCATACCCACCATCGTGTTTTGAATTGGTCTTAGCAGTGATCATAGAGAGAGTTGCAGGGAAGTTAGGTGTGTCTAGAGTGCATTGGAACATCAGGGCCTTTAGAAATGGTGGCATGACTCTTGGAGTTCATCTCGAGTGTCAAGTTGAGACCACCTCCTCTTGAGGTACAACAGGATCGCCGGATTCCTTTCCCCGACGAGGCAGGGAATTTGACCCTCTTCTCAGGATGAGGAGGGGAAACCAGGGCTCTTCATGAGTTGTGGCGGGACCCTAGGTGTTCATCTCGAGTGGAGATGGGTATGTCGGGGAACTTCTTGAGTATCCTCAAGGGTGTCAAGGACACCTTCAAGGCTCATGAAGAAAAGTGGATTTGTCTAGACGCCTCACCGGAAAGGGCCTCATCTCGCGTTGAGGGGAAAATATCCTGGTTTTTCTCGAGTTGCAGCTGCAAACTTGGGGTCCCTCTTGAGTTAAGAGGGGGACCTCAGGAACGTCCAGTCCCCACGCGAGTTGTGAGGGGACTCTTGGGATTCTTCTGCAGTCACTGCTGGGGCCGAGGTCCTCATCTGGAGTTGAGGCCAGAACCTCAGGGTTCCTCTCCTGTGCTGACATGGACTCGGGGTTCCTCTGTGGTTTCCCAGGGGAATTAGGGCCTCGTCTCTTGTGGAGACATTCACTTCCACTCTCCTCTCGAGCTGGAAAAGCAGTCTCTGTCTTACTATCGGGTTGACATAGGGCTCGGTGGCTTTCTCTCAAGGTGTCACAGGGCTGTCCTACCCGCCATCATGTTTTGAGTTGGTCCTCAGGGTGACCATCTAGTCAGTTGCTGGATAGTCAGGTGTGTCTGAGAGCATTGGGACATTGGGGTCTTTTGAAATGGTGGCACGACCCTTGGATTTCCTCTGGAGTATCAAGAAGAGACCGCCTCCTCTTGAGGTGTGACGGGAATGCCAGGATTTCTTTCCCCAGTGAAGCAGGGAAATGGACCCTCCTCTCGGGAGGAGGAGGGGAAACTGGGGCTCTTCTTGAGTTGTGGCAGGACCCTAGGTGTTCCTCTCGAGTGGAGATGGGTACGTCAGGGAACTTCTTGAATTGCCTCAAGGGTGTCAAGGACCCTTTCAAGGTTCATGAGGAAAGGTGGGATTTCTCTCGAGATGACACATGCAAAAGGGCCTCATCTCACGTTGAGGGGAGAATCTCCTTGTTTTTCTTGAGTTGTGGCAGCAAACTTGGGGTCCCTCTCATGTTACAATGGGGATCTCAGGGACCCGCTCGTGGGGTCCTCAGGAATGTCCAGTCTCCACACGAGATGCAAGGGGCCTTTCTGGATTCCTGTGCAGTCGCTGAGGGGGCAGAGGTCCTCATCTGGAGTTGAGGCCAGAACCTCAGGGTTCCTCTCCTGTGCTGACATGGATCTCCGGGTTCCTCTGGGGTTTCCACAGGGGAGTCAGGGCCTTGTCTCGTGTGGAGACATGCACGTCCACTCTCCTCTCAAGCTGGAAAGCCAGTTGCAGTCTTTCTGTCGGGTTGACATAGGGATCATGGTCTTTCTCTCGAGGTGTCACAGGGCTGTCATACCCGCCATTGTGTTTTGAGTCAGTCCTCGGGGTGACCATCTAGTCAGTTTCAGGGGAGTCGGGTGTGTCTGGAATGCATTGGGACATCAGTGTCGTTTGAAATGGTGGCATGACATCTGACTTCCTCTCAAGTGTCAATTTGAGACCGCCTTCTTTTGAGGTGCGATGGGAACTCTGGGATTACTTTCCCGGACGAAGCCAGGAAACCGACCACGCTCTCTGGTGGAGAAGGAAAACCCGGGACTCTTCTTCAGTTGTGGTGGGACTGACGGTGTTCCTCTAAAGTGGAGACGGTCTGGCAGGTAACTTCTTGAGTTGCCTCAAGGATGTCAAGGAACCTTTCGAGGCTCAAGAGGAAAGGTTGGATTTCTCTCAAGATGCCACAGTAAAAAAGGGCCTCATCTCGCTTTGAGAGGAGAATCTCCTGGATTTTTTCTAGTTGCGGCAGGAAACTTAGGGTCTCTCTCGAGTTACGAGGGGGACCTCAGGGACCCACTCCTGGGGGCCTCAGGAACTTAAAGTATCCACGCGAGGTGCAAGTGGCCACTCAGAATTCCTCTGCAGTCACTCCCGGGGCCGAGGTCCTCATCTGTCACTGAGGCCGGAACCTCAGGGTTCTGCTCCCTTGCCGACATGGACTCGGGGTTCCTCTGGGGTTTCCACAGGGGAGTCAGGGCCTCGTCTTGTGTGGAGCAATGCACGGCTGCTCTCCTCTCGAGCTGGAGAAGCAGTGTCAGGCTTCCTGTTGGATTGACATAGGGCTGGGTGGCTTTCTATCGAGGTGCCACAGGGCTGTCCCACCAGCCATTGTGTTTTGAGTCGGTCCTCGGGGTGACAGTCGAGTCAGTTGCAGGGGAGTCAGGTGTGTCTGGAGTGCATTGGGAAATCGGGGTCTTTTGAAATGGCATGACCACTGGGGTTCATCTCGAGTGTCAAGCTGAGAGGGCCTCCTCTTGAGGTGCAACAGAAACGGCAGGATTCCTTTCCCGACGAAGCAGGGAAATGGACCCTCCTCCCAGGAGGATGAGGGCAAACTGGTTCTCTGGAGTTGTGGCAGGACCCTCGGTGTTCCTCTGGAGTGGAGAACTGTATGTCGTGGAAATTCTTGAGCTGCCTCAAGGGTGTCAAGGATGCTTTCTAGGCTCAAGAGGGAAGGTGGGATTTCTCTCAAGATGACCCAGCAGAAAAGGGCCTTATCTCAAGTTGAGAGGAGAATCTCCTGAGTTTTTTTGAGTTGCAGCAGCAAACTTGGGGTCCCTCACGAGTTACAACATTGACCTCAGCGACCCTCTCTTGGGGGCCTGAGGAATGTCCATCACCACACGACGCTGGAGGGGCCTCTGGGGAATCCTCTGCCATCACTGCCATGTCAGAGGTCCTCATCTGGACTTGAGGCTGGAACCTCAGGTTTCCTCTCCCATGCCAACATGAATCTAGGGGTTCCTCTGGGGTTTCCACAGGGGAGTCAGGGACTCGTCACGTGTAGAGACATGCACATCTGCTCTCCTCTCGAGCTGGAAAAGTAGTGTCAGTCTTCCTGTTATGTTGATATAGGGCTCGGTGGATTTCTCCCGAGGTGTCACAGGGCTGTCCCACTCGCCATCATGTTTTGAGTCGGTCCTCAGGGTGACCATCAAGTGAGTTGCAGGGGGGTCAGGCGTGTCTGGAGTGCATTGGGACATCGGGTTCTTTTGAAATGTTGGCAGAACCTTGGGGTTCCTCTAGAGTGTCAAGTTGAGACCGCCTCCTCCTGAGGTGCAACGGAAATGCTGGGATTCCTTTCCCCAACGAAGCAAGGAAACAGACTGTCCTCTCGGGAGAAGGAGGGGAAACAGGGGCTCTTCTTGAGTTGTAGCGAGACCCTTGGTGTTCCTCTCGAGTGGAGACAGGTACATCAGGGAACTTCTTGAGCTGCCTGAAAGGTGTCAAGGACCCTTTCGAGGCTCAAGAGGGAACATGGGATTTGTATCAAGAGGCAGCAGAAAAGGGACTCATCTCGCATTGAGGGTAGAATCTCCTTGTTTTTCTCGATTTGCAGCAGAAAACTTGGGGTCCCTCTCGAGTTACCACAGGGACATTAAGGACCCACTCCTGGGGGCCTCAGGAACGTGCAGTCTCCACGCTAGGTGTGATGGGCCTCTCAGAATTCCTCTGCCATTGGTGCTGGGTCCAAGGTCCTCATCTGGAGGTGGGGAGGAGGTCCTAATCTGTAATAGAGACCACAATCTCAGGGTTTCTCTCTCGTGCCGACATGGATCTCAGGGTTCCTCTGGGGTTTCCACAGGCAAGTCAGGGCCTCATCTCGTATGGAGACATGCACGTCCGCTCTCCTCTCATCTGGAAAAGCAGTGTCAGGCTTCCTGTCGAGTTGACATAAAGATTGATTGCTTTCTCTCCAGTTGCCACAGGACTGTCCCACACTCCATTGTGTTTTGAGACGGTCCTCGGGGTGACTGTCGAGTCAGTTGCAGGGGAGTCAGGTGTGTCTGGAGTGCATTGGGACATCAGGGTCTTTTGAAATGGTGGCACGACCCCTGGAGTTCCTTTCGAGTGTCAAGTTGAGACAGCCTCCTCCAGAGGTGAGACGGGAATGCCGGGATTCCTTTCCCTAATGAAGCAGGGAAACGGACCCACCTCTTGGGAGGAGGAGTGGAGACCGTGACTCTTGTTGAGTTGTGGTGGGACACTCGGTGTTCCTCTTGAGTGGAGACGTATACATCAGGGAACTTCTTGAGTTGCCTCAAGGGTGTCAAGGGCCCTTTCAAGGCTCAAGAGGGAAGGTGGGATTTCTCTCGAGACACCACAGGGGGAAAGGGCCTCATCTTGTGTTCAGGGGAGAATCTCCTGGGTTTTCTCGAGTTGCGGAAACAAACTTGGGGTCCCTATTGAGTTATTACGAGGACCTCAGGGACCCACTTGTGGTGGCCTCAGGAACGTCCAGTCTCCATGTGACTTGTAAGGGGCCTCTTGGGATTCCTCTGCAGTCGCTGGTGGAGCTGAGGTCCTCATCTGGAATTGAGGCCAGAACCTCAGGTTTCCTCTCCCATGTTGACATGGATCTAGGGGTTCCTCTGGAGTTTCCACAGGTGAGTCAGGACCTCATCTTGTGTGGAGACATGCATGTCCGCTCTCCTCTCAAGCTGGAAAAGCAGTGTCAGGCTTCCTGAAGGAGTTGACATAGGGCTCAGTGGCTTTTTCTCGAGGTGCCACAGGGCTGTCCCACCCGCCATCGTGTTTTGAGTCAGTCCTCGAGTCCATTGCACAGGAGTGAGGATTCTCTGGAGTGCAGGGGGACATCAGTTTCTTTTGAAAAGGTGGCATGACCCCTGGAGTTCCTCTTTACTGTCAAGTTGAAACTGTTCCTTTCAGGGTCCAGCCCCGGTGTATCCAGGGAATTCGAAGTAGAGACGTCATGGACAGGAAAATTTTATTTATTTTTTAATAGAAGATTAGATCAGGAAGAAATAGTGTAGCAACATAATTAAGTGGAGAAAAGATGCTGATTAACTTGGTTTACGTAGAAAACCAATATAGTTCCAGACAAGGAACTTGCACCGTCTACGTTGGGCCTCAGGTGCCTGCTTGAATTGTGGAAGGTGCCCAGCCTTGGGGTCCCTCTCACGTCGGTCTCAGAATCCGGGCAAGTAAGTAGATTCAGTGAGCCTGCACATTCCAAGGGATCAGCCTGAAAAGGAGAGGGAGGGAGCAAGAGAAAGAATCGACATGGGAGAGGCCAGGCTTGTGCAAAACCCCTCCAACTTTATTATTCAAAAGGTGCTAATATACCTTAAATTTTACATAATGGAAGATACAGAGTCACGCAGGGGGAGCAGTCCTGACCCTTTCTATATATCTTTTTGTATACAAAAGGTCTCAGGTGCTTTACATTATCTTCTGGCCAAGAGGCTTGCTGATACTTTTTGGCTCTCTTCCTTAATGAATGTTAATTTCGTTTCCCCTGAAGTGTTTTTCTTTCATCTGCATCTCCTGAAAGCACTAAAGTTATATCTCTATAAAACAAAGGCACACTGCATTATAACAAAGGTACTTAACTCAAAGATCTAATGTTGCTACTTGTTTTTTCTATATACCAACTATATCAACAAATAAAAGATATGAAAATCTGGCAGCAAGTATTGGCTCAACAATGAAATGCTTAATCAGTTTTATTCTAATGATCTTGACACCTCGGAAGCCCCTGCATTCCTAGGATGTTTTCAGCCTCCTATACCTCTTGTGGTTGGGAGATTGTAAACAATTCACAAGCTGTAAAATGTCCAGGGGGAACCTGTTAGGCAAGTTAGAGTTATCTGAGGAGTTTTTAAGCCGAGACATTCTTTTGCAGGAGACTGAAGTCCTGAGTTAACTTTTTCCAGAGAATTCAGGAGAGTGGGAAAGCAGGCATATTCTTCTTTTGGGGGGTACATGCTCAGGAAATACCAGGGGGAGAACCTGAGATCTGATTAGCCTTACCATCAGAGCTTTGCTGCATGAACTTCTCATGGGTGGAATCCTCATGCTGGCTCCTGGCAACCTCCTCTTGAGTTGCGATGGGAATGCCGGAATTCCTCTCCTGGATGAAGCAGGGAAACAGTCCCTTATCTCGGTAGGAGGAGGGGAAACTGGGGTTCTTCTTGAGTTGTGGTGGGACCCTCGGAGTTCCTCTCGAGGGGAGACGGGTATGTTGGAGAACTTCTTGAGCTACCTCAAGGGTGTCAAGGACCCTTTCGAGGATCAAGAGAGAAGGTGGGATTTCTCTAGAGATGCCACAGCAGAAAAGGGCCTCATCTTGCGTTGAGGAGAGAATCTCCTTGGTTTCGTGAGTTGCAGCAGCAAACTTGGGGTTCCTCTCGAGTTACATTGGGGACCTCAGGGACCTGCTCCTGGGGACCTCAGGAACTTCCAGTGTCCATGAGATGTGTGAGGGACCTCTCGGGATTCCTCAGCAGTCACTGCCAGGGCCGAGGTCCTCGTCTGGAGTTGAGGCCGGAACCTCAGGGTTCCTGTCTCATGCCAACATGGATCTCAGTGTCACTCTGGGGTTTCCACAGGGGAGTCAGGGCCTCATCTCATTTGGAGACATGCACATCCGCTCTCCTCTCGAGCTGGAAAAGCAGTGTCAGGCTTCCTGTTGGGGTGACATAGGGCTTGGTGGCTTTCACTCAGGGTTGCACAGGGCTGTCCCACCCGCCGTCGTGTTTTGAGTTGGTCCTCGGGGTGACTGTAGAGTGAGTTGCAAGGGAGTCAGGTGTGTCTGGAGTGCATTGGGACATGGGGGTCTTTTGAAATGGTGGCATGACCCCTGGAGTTCCACTCGAGTGTCAAGTTGAGCCCGCCTCCTCTTGATGTGTGATGGGAATGCCGGGATTCCTTACCCCGACGAAGCAGGGAATCGGACCCTCCCCCGGAAGGAGGAGGGGAAACTGGGCTCTTCTTGAGTTGTGGTGAGACACTCAGTTTTCCTCTCCAATGGAGACGGGTACGTCAGGGAACTTCTTGAGTTGCCTCTAGGGTATCAAGGACCCTTTTGAGGCGCAAGAGGGAATGTGGGATTTCTCTCGAGATGTCGCAGTGCAAAAGGGCCTCATCTCGTGTTGAGGGGAGAATCTCCTGTTTTTTCTCGAGTTAAGGCAGCAAACTTGGTGTCCCTCTCGAGATACGATGGGGAATTCAGCGACCCACTCGTGGGGACCTCAGAAACGTCCAGTCTCCACGGGAGGTGCGAGGGGCCTCTCGGGATTCCTCGCAGTCGCTGCCGGAGGGGAGGGTCTTCATCTGGAGTTGAGGCAGGAACCTGAGGGTTCCTCTCCCATAGCAATATGGATCTCTGGGTTACTCTGGGGTTTCCACAGGGGAGTCAGGGCTTCTTGTCATGTGGAGACAAGCACGTCCGCTCTCCTCTCGAGCTGGAAAAGCAGTGTCAGGTTTCCTGTCGAGTTGACATAGGGCTCGGTGGCTTTCTCTCGAGGTGCCACGGGGCTATCCCACCCGCCATCGTGTTTTGAGTCTGTGCTCTGGGTGACCATCAAGTCAGTTGCAGGGGAGTCAGGTGTGTCTGGAGTTCGTTGGGACACCAGGGTCTTTTGAAATGGTGGCATGACTGCTGGAGTTCTTCTCCAGTGTGAAGTTGAGAGCGCCTCCTCTTGAGGTGTGACGGAAATGTCGGGATTTCTTTCCCCTATGAAACAGGGAAACAGACCCCCCGCCCCCCTTCTCGGGAGGAGGAGGTGAAACCGGAGCACTTCTTGAGTTTTGGCGGGTCCCTCGGTGTTCCTCTCAAGTGGATACAGTACGTCGGGGAAATTATTGAGCTGCCTCAAAGGTGTCAAAGACCCTTTTGAGGCTCAAAAGGGAAGGTGGGATTTCTCTCAAGACGCCGCAGTGGAAAAGGGCCTCATCTCGCGTTTAGGGGAGAATCTCATGGTTTTCCCGAGTTGAGGCAGCAAATGTGGGGTACCACTTGAGTTATGACAGGGACCTCAGGGACCCGCTCCTGGGGGGTCTCAGGAACCTCGAGTCTCCACCCAAGGTGTGAGGTGCCTCTCGGGATACCTCTGCAGTCACTGCTGTGGCCGAGGTCCTCATCTGTAGTTGAGGCCAGAACCTCAGGTTTCCTCTCCTGTGCCGACATGGATCTTAGGGTTCTTCTGAGGTTTCCACAGGGGAGTCAGGCTTCCTCTCGTGTGGAAACATGCACGTCCGCTCTCCTCTCGAGCTGGAAAAGGAGTGTCAGACTTCCTGTCGGGGTGACATAGGGATCGGTGGCTTTCTCTTGAGGTGCCACAGGGCTGTCCCACCTGCCATCATGTTTTGAGTCGGTCCTCGGGATGACCTTCGCATCAGTTGTAGGGGACTCAGATGTGTCTGGAGTGTATTGGGACATCGGGGTGTTTTGAAATGGTGGCTCGACCCCTGGATTTCCTCTCGTGTTTCAAATTGAGACTGCCTCCTGCCAGGATCCAGCCCTGGTGGATCCAGGGAATTCGAAGCAGGGACGTAGTTGGTGAGGAAAAATTTATTTATTAATTAATATAAGATTAGATAAGGAAGAAATAGTGTAGTAACATAATTAAGTGGAGAAAACATGCTGATTAACTTGGTTTACATAGAAAACCAATAAAGTTCCAGACAAGGAACTTGCACCATCTACGTTGGGTCTCAGGCACCTGCTTGAATAGTGGAGGGTGCCCAGCCTTGGACTCCATCTCGCATGGGTCTCAGAAGCCCAGGCAAGTAAGTAGACACAGTGAGTCTCCACGTTCCAAGAGATCAGCCTGAAAAAGAGAGGGAGGGAGCAAGAGAAAGAATCAACAAGGGGGAGGCCAGGCTTGTGCAAAAACCCCTCCAACTTTATTATTCAAAAGGTGTTTATATACCCTAAATTTTACATAATGGAAGATACAGAGTCATGCAGGGGCAGCAGTCCTGACCCTTTCTGTATATTTTTTGTGTACAAAAGGTCTCAGGTGCTTTACATTATCTTCTGGCCAAGAGGCTTGCTGACACTTTTTGGCTCTCTTCCTTAATGAATGTTAATTTCGTTTCCCCTGAAGTGTTTTTCTTTCATCTGCATCTCCTGAAAGCACTAAAGTTACATCTCTATAGAACGAAGGCGCACTGGGTTATAACAAAGAAGGTACTTAACTCAAAGATCTAATGTTGCTATTTGTTTTTTCTATATACCAACTATATCAACAAATAAAAGATATGAAAATCTGGCAGCAAGTATTGGCTCAACAATGAAACGCTTAATCAGTTTTATTCTAATGATCTTGACACCTCAGAAGCCCCTGCATTCCTAGGATGTTTTCAGCCTCCTATACCTCTTGTGGTTAGGAGATTGTAAACAATTCACAAGCTGTCAAAAGTCCAGGGGGAACCTGTTAGGCAAGCTAGAGAGTTATCAGAGGGGTTTTTAAGCCGAGACATTCTTTTGCAGGAGACTGAAGCACTGAATTAACTTTTTCCAGAGAATGTCAGGAGAGTGGGAAAGCAGGCATATTCTTCTTTTGGGGGGTACATGCTCAGGAAATACCAGGGGGGAAACCTGAGATCTGATTAGCCTTGCCATCAGAGCTCTGCCGCATGACCTTCTCACGGGTGAGATTCCTTACAATGGCCCACAGCAGCCTCCTCTTGAGGTACAATGGAAACACCGGAATTCCTTTCCCTGATGAAGCAGGGAAACGGACCCTCCTCTCGGTAGGAGGAGGGGAAACTGGGGCTCTTCTTGAGTTGTGGCGGGACCCTCAGTTTTCCTCTCGAGTGGAGACGGGTACATCGGGGAACTTCTTGAGCTGGCTCAAGGGCGTCAAGGACCCTTCTGAGGCTCAAGAGGGAAGGTGGGATTTCTATCATGACACCGCACCAGAAAAGTGCCTCATTTGTCGTTGAGAGGAGAATCTCCTTGTTTTTGTCGAGTTGCAGTAGCAAACTTGGGGTCCCTCCCAAGTTACGACAGGGAATTCTGGACCCACTCGTGGGGGCCTCAGGAATATACAGTCTCCACGCGAGGTGAGAGGGGCCTCTCGGGATTCCTCTGCAGTTGCTGCCAGGGTCGAGGTCCTCATCTCGAGTTGAGGCTGGAACCTCAGGTTCATCTCTCATGCTGACATGGATCTCAGGGTTACACTGGGGTTTGCACAGGGGAGTCAGGGCCTCTTCTTGTGTGGAAATATTCACGTCCTCTCTACCCTGGAGCTGGAAAAGCAGTGTCTGGCTTCCTGTTAAGTTGACACATGGCTCGGTGGCTTTCTCTCTAGGTGCCCAGGGCTGTCACAGAGGCCATAGTGTTTTCAGTTGGTCCTCGGGGTGACGGTTGACTCAGTTGCAGGGGAGTCAGGTGTGTCTGGAGTGCATTGGGACATCGGGGTCTTTTGAAATGGTGGCACGACCCCTGGAGTTCATCTTGAATGTCAAGTTGAGACCGCCTGCTCTTGAGGTGCGACGGGAACACCAGGATTCCTTTCCCCGACAAAGCAGGGAAACGGACCCTCTTCATGGCAGGAGGTGAAATCAAGGCTTTTCTTGAGTTGTGGTGGGACCCTCGGTGTTCCTCTCGAGTGGAAACGGGTACATCGGCGAACTTCTTGAGTTGCCTCAGGGTGTCAGGGAAGCGTTCAAGGCTCAAGAGGGAAGGTGGGATTTCTCTCGAGGCACTGCAGCAGAAAAAAGCCTCATCTCGCATTGAGGGGAGAATCTCCTGGTTTTTCTCGAGTTGCAGCAGAAAACTTGGGGCTCCTCTCAAGTTAGATGGGGACCTCAGGGACCCGCTTCTGGTGGCCTCAGAAACGTCCAGTCTCCACGCAGGGTGCGAGGGGCCTCTTGGGATTCCTCTTCAGTCACTGCTGGGGCCGAGATCCTCATCTGGAGTTCAGGCCTAACCTCAGGGTTCCTCTCCCATGCCGACAAGTGTCTCGGGGTTCCTCTGGGGTTTTCAGGGGAATCAGGGCCTCATCTCGTATGGAGACATGCATGTCCGCTCTCCTCTCAGCTGGAAAAGCAGTGTCAGGCTTCATGTCGGGTTGACACAGGGCTCGGTGGCTTTCTCTCGAGGTGCCACAGGGCTGTCCCACCCACCGTCTTTTTTTGAGTCAGCCCGCTTGGTGACCGTCGAGTCATTTGCAGGGGAGGCAAGTGTGTCTGGAGTGTATTGGGACATCGAGGTTTCTGAAACGGTGGGATGACCCCTGGAGATCCTCTCAAGTGTCCAGTTGAGATCACCTCCTCTTGAGGTGGGACGGGAATGCCCGGATTCCTTTCTCTGACGAAGCAGAGAAACTGACCCTCCTCTTGGGAGGAGGAGGGGAAACCTGGGCTATTCTTGAGTTGTGACAGGACCCTCGGAGTTTCTCTCGAGTGGAGACGGGTAAGTCGCGAAATTTCTTGCATTGCCTCAAGTGTGTCAAGGACTCTTTTGAGGCTCAAGAAGGAAGGTGGGATTTCTCTGAAGACTCCGCAGTGGAAAAAGGCCTGATCTGTGTTAAAGGGATAATCTCCTGGTTTTGCTCCTGTTGTGGCAGCAAACTTGGACTCCCTCTCGAGTTACGATGAGGACCTCAGGGACCGGCTTGTGGGGGCCTAAGGAATGTCCAGTCTCCACGCGAGGTGCAAGGGGTCTTTCAGGATTCCTCGGCAGTCGCTGCCGGGGCTGAGGTCCTGATCTGGTATTGAGGCCAGAACATAAACATTCCTCTCCCATGCCGACATGGATCCCGGGGTTCCTCTGGAGTTTCCACAGGAGAGTAAGTGCCTTGTCTCGTATGGAGACATGTACATTCGTTCTCTTCTTGAGCTGGAAAAGCAGTGTCAGGCTTCCTGTCGTGTTGACACAGGGCTTCATGCCTTTTTCTCGAGGTGTCACTGGGCTGTCACACCTGCCATCGTGTTTTCAGACAGTACTCGGGGTGACAGTTGAGTTAGTTGCAGGGGAATCAGGTGTGTCTGGAGTGCATTGGGAAATAGGGGTCTTTTGAAATGGTGGCACGAGCCCTGGAGTTCCTCTCGAGTTTCAGTGGAGACCGCCTCCTCTTGAGATGCGACGGGAACACAGGATTCCGTTCCCCGACGAAGCAGGGAAACGGACCGTCTTCTCGGGAGGAGATGGAGAAACTGGGGCTCTTCTTGAGTTGTGGCAGGACCCTCGGTGTTCCTCTCGAGGGGAGATGGGTACGTCAGGGAACTTCTTGAGTTGCCTCAAGGGTATCAAGGACCCTTTCGAGGCTCAAGAGGGAAGGTGGGATTTCTCCTGAGACACCACATCAGAAAACTGCCTCATCAGGCGTTGAGAGGAGAATCTACTGGTTTTTATCAAGATGCGGCAGCAAACTCGGGGTCCCTCTCGAGTTAAAACGGGGACCTCAGGAACCCACTCGTGGGAGCCTCAGGAACGTTCAGTCTCCACCCGAGGTGTGAGTGGTCTGTCGGGATTCCTCTGCACTCACTGCCGTGGCAGAGGTCCTCATCTGGAGTTAAGGCTGGAACCTCAGGCTTCCTCTCCCATGAGACATGGATCTCGGGGTTCCTCTGGGTTTTTTTTTTTTATCTTAACTTCATTTTATTTACTTGTGACAAATTTAAAACATTCCTGATAGTGCAGTAGGGAAAAGGAATAAAAATTTGATATAAAACTGATATAGTTAATTAGGTAGATTATATTCCTTGAATATCATCACAAATGCAAAGTACATTTTTAACAATACCATGTAATTTCATTTAGTATCTTTATGTAACTCTCATGACATAAGATAAGTGAACATAAAAAATATTCCCAATACTTTCTCTAGTTGAATGTTAAAACTGAGCCACACTCTTAGTATCATTGCCTGGAAAATTCCAAGGACAAAAGCGATTGGCAGGCTATGGTCCATGGGTTCACAGAGTCAGACATGACTGAGCACACAAGCACACACAAAATGGAAGGGAAATGGATACGGATATTGGAGGCAATACCAAATAATCAATAGATATCAAAATTATAACTTGCCGGATACATGCTAAAACCAGTCTATTGGATTTGGATACCATGGGAGACTACTAATTTATTTGAAATTTTGATTTGTGTTTGAAATATCTTCTAAGCAAAGTTTTGTCAAAGAGTGTAGGATGAACATTTGAATATAAAAGAACTTTTTTATCCCAGATGATATTTTTTTTTCTCCTAGGTGATATTTAGACCAGTTTGAAATTCAGGGCAAATTTTGTAGATAAACTCTAGGCTCATGAATTTTCTATTAGAAGTAAAATAGAAAGGAGAATATGGGATAGCAGTAAACCAACCAGATCAAATGGAGATCTCAGATCTTACATAATAGGATACTGGAAGGTAGGGCAGTTATTATTTTTTCTTGAACTAAAGACATAGGTAATTCTGTAATAGCTTACTGGAGCATGTAAAAACGTAAGGCAAGGTCAAGTGCACAAATAGGTAACTATGAAATA
>SJXQ01012302.1:0-31011 GCA_006408695.1 Aepyceros melampus
TGCTCACTGTTACAAGTGTAGTCCCCATTGTCACTGCTGAGTTGAGCCCCTTTACCTGTTTGCCATCTCCCACCTGCCTTTCAAGAGATTATCCTTTCTAAACCTGGAATCACTACATCTCTCACTTTTCTCTTGCCTTTGGAACGAGGGCCAGGAAGAGAAGACTTTTGTTTCCGATGTTTTCTCTTGCTCTGGGGCTCAGTGCCTGTGACCAAGCTTCCCCGTGATGGGGCGTCTTCATTGTGAACTGAAGAGCCAGAGAAGTTGTCGTGTCCCTGTGAGACCCCTGTAGTCTGTGTTCGGCGCTCCAGGCAGTGGAGATCCAGAAACACTGTGCTGCTTACGCGTGCTGTTGTCAGCTTATAGTGCTGACTGTGTTAATGGTCCAGTACCATTTCCTGTCAGTCTCCTGGAGTTTGGTTAGGATTATGGCTGTTGTAAAGAGCAGTTCTTTTCTTTGTTGTTTTGCTTTGCATTTGATTTGGAACGAGGGCCAGGAAGAGAAGACTTTTGTTTCCGATGTTTTCTCTTGCTCTGGGGCTCAGTGCCTGTGACCAAGCTTCCCCGTGATGGGGCGTCTTCATTGTGAACTGAAGAGCCAGAGAAGTTGTCGTGTCCCTGTGAGACCCCTGTAGTCTGTGTTCGGCGCTCCAGGCAGTGGAGATCCAGAAACACTGTGCTGCTTACGCGTGCTGTTGTCAGCTTATAGTGCTGACTGTGTTAATGGTCCAGTACCATTTCCTGTCAGTCTCCTGGAGTTTGGTTAGGATTATGGCTGTTGTAAAGAGCAGTTCTTTTCTTTGTTGTTTTGCTTTGCATTTGATGACTATGAAGGGGAGCAGTGGTTCTTAGGCACTAGTGGCTGTTCCCTTCCTCTAGTGTGGCCTTCAGGGGTTTTGAAAGGAAGGAGATCAGCCTTGGGATTTCTTTGGAAGGAATGATGCTAAAGCTGAAACTCCAGTACTTTGGCCACCTCATGAGAAGAGTTAACTCATTGGAAAAGACTCTGATGCTGGGAGGGATTGGGGGCAGGAGGAGAAGGGGACGACAGAGGATGAGATGGCTGGATGGCATCACTGACTTGATGGACATGAGTCTGAGTGAACTCTGGGAGTTGGTGATGGACAGGGAGGCCTGGTGTGCTGCAATTCATGGGGTCGCAAAGAGTTGGACATGACTGAGCGACTGAACTAACTAACTAACTTCTAAACAAAGCCTCAGTCTTGAGGTTTTAATATTCTGTATTTTCCTTGCATTGATTTAAAATGTATCTTGCTTTTTTCTCTAATAGTGGATGAGAGTTCTGAAGAGGACTCTTCAAGGAGGTAGGATTTTATGGATGTTTTAAATTATATGTTTAACTAAGGGAACATGAAGAAGAGAAACTAATGTTTGTTGAGTGTTCTACTCTGGGTTAGACACTGCATTATGTGCTTAACATTTATGACCTCATGGAGTCATCACAGCATCTTTGTAAAGTAGCTGTGTCCTACTTTTACTTAATTAGGCAGCTGTGGTTTCAGGAGGTTAGTGAATTGACCCTGGTTAAAATGAGCTGACCTGTGATTTGACAATTGGCCTTCCTGGCTCCCACGTCCACTCCCATGGCCCTCAGAGACTGAGAGTACCCATGTAGCGTATAAGTTAAAGATATCAATTAGATCTTTGACTTGAGTACATTTTAAGTTTCGACGTTGTGGGGAAACTCCCTGTACTCCCTTAGAGTAAAGGAGAGAAGTGGTGCCATCTCAGTAGATGGTATCCCTGCTGACGGACCAAGACTCCCATTTTGGACGGACTCAGATTTGTCTCTGAACCTTGAACAGACAATGGAGAAGGAAAGCCTGTTCTTCCCCTTTGTTTTAAGTCATCAGGTTTATTCCAGTTTGGGCAAACAAGAATTATTTCAGTCCATCAATAGGATTTTCAGTTCAGCTATTAGAACTTTTGGTGAAAACAGATTATTTTTAGGATCTGCCAATACATTGGCTGTCACTCTCTGTTATGGAAACTAAGAATGAGTGTTAACTAGATATTTCATAGGTTAGGAGAGATGGATGCAGAAATAGGTAATCAAAAACTTTTTTGGAGACTTCCCTGGGGGTGCAGTGGTTAAGATGGTTAGTAAGACATCTTCCAATGTAGGCAGTGTGGGTTCGATACTCGGTCAGGGAAGCTAAGATCTCACATGACCCAGAATCAGACAGCCAAAACATAAAATAGAAGCACCATTGGAACTAATTCAGTAACGACTTTAAAAGTGGTCCACATCAAGAAATCTTTAAAAAAAACTTAAAAAAAGAGCTGTTTTAAAACAGGCCAAATTTTATTCATGTCAAGAAAGTTCATTTAATATATAGACAACTGTCACTTTTTTTTTTCTTTTGTTCAAGGACATGAGCTCACTCTTTATTGTATGTTTTTGCTTTTGCTTTAAAGATTTCCCAACAAACCTGGCATTGATTTAGGGCCTACATCAAACAACGAAGTCTTAGATTTTAAAACCAAGGTAAAGTGTTCTGTTGTGAAATTAGTTTTCCTGCTCTGAAATTAGTTTCATATAGTATTTACTCTTATGATTAGACAGTGGAAATGACAAATAGATTCAAGGGATTAGATCTGATAAACAGAGTGCCTGAAGAACTAGGATGGAGATTTGTGACATTGTACAAGAGTCAGTTCTCAAGACCATCCTCAAGAAAAAGAAAAGCAAAGAGGCAAAATGGTTGTCTGAGGAGGCCTTCCAGATAGCTGAGAAAAGAAAAGAAGCAAAAGGCAAAGGAGAAATGGAAAAATATACCCATGTGAATGCAGAGTTCCAAAGAATAGCAAGGAGAGATAAGAAAGCCTTTCTCAGTGGTGAATGCAAAGAAATATAGGAAACAATAGAATGGGAAAGGCTAGAGATCTCTTCAAGAAAATTAGAGATACCATGGGAACATTTCATGCAAAGATGGACACCATAAAGGACGAAATGGTATGGACCTAACAGAAGCAGAAGATATTAAGATGAGGTGGCAAGAATACACAGAACTCTACAGAAAAAATGTTTATGACACAGATAACCAGGATGGTGTGATCACTCACCTAGAGGCAAACATCCTGGAACATGAAGTCAAGTAGGCCTTAAGAAGCATCACTATGAACAAAGCTGGTGGAGATGATGGAATTGCAGTTGAGCTATTTCAAATCCTCAAAGATGATGCTGTGAAAGTGCTACACTCAGTATGCCAGCAAGTCTGGAAAACTCATCAGTGGCCACAGGAAAAGGTCAATTTTCATTCCAGACCCAAAGAAAGGCAATGACAAAGAATGTTCAAACTACCGCATAATGGCACACATCTCACATGCTAGCAAAGTAATGCTCAGAGTACGTGAACCATAAACTTCAGATGTTCAAGCTGGATTAAGAAAAGGCAGAGGAACCAGAGATCAAATTGTCAACATCCTCTGGATCATAGAAAAAGCAAGCGAGTTCCAGAAATGCATCTACTTCTGTTTTATTGACTGTGCTAAACCATTCGACTCTGCGGATCACAACAAAGTGTAGAAAATTCTTCAAGAGAGGGGAATACCAGACCATCTGACCTGCCTCTGGAGAAATCTGTATACAGGACAAGAAGCAACAGTTAGAACTGGATATGGAACAATAGACTGGTTTCAAATCAGAAAGGAGTACATCAAGGATGTAAATTGTCACCCTGCTTATTTAACTTCTATGCAGAGTACATCATGAGAAATGCCAGGCTGGATGAAGCACAAGCTGGAATCTAGATAGCTAGAAGAAATATCAGTAGCCTCACATACGCAGATGACACCACTATGATGGCAGAAATTGAAGAACTAGAGAGCCTCTTGATGAAAGTGAAAGAGGAGAGTGGAAAAGGTGACTTACAACTCAACATTCAGAAAACTAAGATCATGGCATCTGGTCCCATCACTTCATGGTAAATATATGGGGAAGCAATGTAAACAGTGACAGACTTCTTTTTTGGGGCTTCAAAATCACTGCAGATGGTGACTGCAGCCATGAAATTAAAAGCTCCTTGGATGAAAAGCTATGCCCAACCTAGACAGCAGATTGAAAAGCCAGGGACATTACTTTGCCAGCAAAGTTCTGTCTAGTCTAAGCTATGGTTTTTCTAGTAGTCATGTATGGATGTGAGAGTTGGACTATAAAACAGGCTGAGCACTGAATAATTGCTGCTTTTGAACTGTGGTGTTGGAGAAGACTCTTCACAGTCCCTTGGACTGCAAGAAGATCCAGTCAGTCCATTCTAAAGGAAATCAGTCCTGAATATTCATTGAAAGGACTGATGCTGAAGCTGAAACTCCAATAGTTTGGTCATCTGATGCGAAGAACCGACTCATTGGAAAATACCAATTCTGGGAAAGTTTGAAGACGGGAGGAGAAGGGGATGACAGAGGATGAGATGGTTGGATGGCATCACCAACTCAATGGATAAGAGTTTGTAAAACCTCTAGGAGTTGGTGATGAACAGGGAAGCCTGGTGTGCTGTAGTCCATGGGATCGCAAAGAGTCACACACAACTGAGCAACTGAACTGAGCTGAACTGAGGTTGATATTTTCATAAAATTTGAAGAACAGTGTAGATGCATAAAAATATATTAATAAAATCATATGAAACAGAGGCTTTGCTCATAGTATATCCTTAAGACTACTGATATCTACTGATCTATTGTATATAAATTCTAAATATATGTGTTTCTCCACATACCTTATTATACTTGTTTTTTTCCCCATAAAGTTTGTTCTTGACTAGAAATGTCTCACTTTTTCCTTTCTTCTTCCTCTAATTTTTTGTTTTAATATTTACTGTTAACCTAATTTTTCCTTGCAGAACACATTTCTTCAGTGTCTGTTCTTTCAGTTCATCTCTCTCTGCCTCTATTGTGAACATGTTTGCTTATGGCTTTCTATTTAGAGTGTGGCTTTCATTCATGATCATTGCCCTGTGGGTTTAACCTTGTTTTTTCCCTGTTTCATAGAAGCAGCTGAATTTTTTTCCCTGTTTCATTGGTCTCTAGCTGTTTGACAAACAGAATAGAAGTAGCTTATCCTGTTTGCAGTTCTAGTCCATCTAAATAAGGTTTTGTTAAAACCTAAACTTTCATATTTCCCTTCACAAGTGACAATCTATGTATATATTAATCATGGAAGCAAATTTCAAAATATAGCAATTAATTTAAATGTCTTAGTTTTTCAATAGTGCTCTAAACTACCAGGGATAAATTATTACTATAGAACATTTTAGTAGAGAAAGTAGTCTAGTGGATGTCCTAGTGTTTGTATAGCAGTCAATTAGGGGTAAGGAGAGGAACATCTGGGGCTTCTGACGTCATCTGTCGTAATCCTTTCCCCAGGAGCAGGTCAGTCAGTGACAGAACTGGGATTTGAATCCACATCTGAATGACTCCAGAGCCTGTGCTCTTTGTGTTAGATCATAGAGGAATGGAGGATGTTATAATTCTTTATTCGAGTTGATACTTGTTACCTTCTTTGAGCTCTTATTTTCTTCTCCAGCATGTCCTGAAATCAAAGTTACTGAAGCTAAGGAAGGCTTTTCAGCAATCCAAGAGAAACAGTAAGTTATTTGAGGACTGTCCTCCTGGTGTTATTCCTTGATTTGAAATGACACATGTTCTCATGTACTCTCTCCTGTTTTCACTGCAGTAGAAGCAAAATGTGGCTTTTGAGACCAGAGAGTACAACTTTGTCAGAGGACAATAATTCTGATAGTAACGTTGAAGATGTGGTTGAAATATTTCCCAAGCCATCACCCTTGTTGGAGGGCATCTGTCGTCCTGCCTTCCCATCGCCTGAGACTGTTTCAAAACTTCCCAAGTCTGCAGCAGGCCTCGGTCGTACAAAGGTAAGGTGTTCTGTCTGTAACTCTTCTTTCCCTGTATTTGTTCACAAACCAGTCCCCTGATCCTTATGGTGATGAAAAGGATCCCACCACAGAAATAGAAGCCCTCAAGGTCACACTATGCAATGGTGTGATAATAAGAGCCATACATGTGCATGATTCAGATTTATAAATGTTGGCATACTAACTGTGCCGTTATGAAAGAAAAGAGTTACAAAGCACTGAGGAAAAACAGCTAGATGAATATGAAGATGGGGAGCAGGATGAAGAGGAAGAATTCCTTTAAGAAGGACAAGATGAATATAAGATGGAATGAGGGTGAAGATGAGACAGATATTATACAAACATAACAGAAATCATGGGGGTCAGTCAGACCAGGAACTCTATATTATAAATATGTGAGAAATTATTTCAAATTCAACTTAAGAAGAGAAAGTGAGGTTGTAAAAAATCAATGCTCATACTCTTTTGAATGACATATAGCTGATTTTTATGAAGAACTAAAAAAATATGTGTTCCTTATTTTTTTTTTTGTTGGTTGTTTTCGAGGTTGGTGGTGGTGCTTGTTTTTTCGTTGAAGTGTAATCAGTTTAAAATACTGTGTAAGTTTCAGGTGTACAGCAATGTGATTTGTTTATCCGTGTGTGTGTGTGTGTGTGTGTGTGTGTGTATGTGTGTGTATAATATAACATAGTTCCCTCTGGAAGTTCATTTAAATTTGAAGTGATTTCTCTTTTAAAAAAATTTCTCATTTTGAAATAAATGAAGCAATGTCTTCTATTTAATCTAGCAAAATTTTCGTTTAGAGGCAATTCAAGATGAGCCTTGTTTTAGGCCTTTGGAATGTATTATGAATTAAGAATTTATGGCCCTTCTGTTTCTTGTGGTTTCTAACTTCAGTTGCTCAGTCATGTCCGATGCTAAATACTTAATGTACTTATGTAATTTATCTTACTCTTTGCTATAACCTTGGTGGGTGTTTTAGATCTTTCTGAAAATAAAGAGGAAATACTGTGAAGTAGATAGGAGGTATCAAATGCAGTGTTTATAAACCTAGCAAGTGGTGTTGTTTATTGAATTATAGTTGATTAACAATATTCTGTTAGTTTCAGGTATACAGCACAGTGATTCAGATATATATGTATATGTACGTGTGTATATTATATAAATGGGGCTTCCCTGCTGGCTCAGGGGAAGAAACCGCCTGCAATGCAGGAGACCTGGATTCAATCCTTGGGTTGGGAAGGTCCCCTGGAGAAGGTGGAGAAGGCGATGGCACCCCACTCCAGTACTCTTGCCTGGAAAATCCCATGGGCGGAGGAGCCTGGTAGGCTGCAGTCCGTGGGGTCACTAAGAGTCAGACGTGACCGAGTGACTTCACTTTCACTTTTCACTTTCATGCATTGGAGAAGGAAATGGCAACCCACTCCAGTGTTCTTGCCTGGAGAATCCCAGGGATGGGGGAGCCTGGTGGGCTGCCATCTATGTGGGCACACAGAGTCAGACATGACTGAAGTGACTTAGCAGCAGCAGCAGCAGCAGCAGCCTGGAGAAGGAAATGGCTACCCACTCCAGTATTCTTGCTTGGGAAATTCCATGGACAGAGGAGCCTGGCAGGCTATAGTCTATGGGCTCGCAAAGAGTTGGACATGACTGAGTGACGAATACACATATACACTCACTCACACACACACTCACATGTACACACATATTCTGTTTCAGATTCTTCTTGCAGAACATTAAGTGTAGTTCCTTATGTTGTACAGTAGATCTCTGTTGGTTATTTTATATCTACTAGTGGGTATATGTTAATCCCAACATCCTAATTTATCCCTTCCCCTACCCTGCTTTCCCCTGTGGTCACCTAAGTTTGTTTTCTGTGTCCATGAGTCTCTTTCTGTTGTGTGAATAAGTTCATTTTGGATTGTACATATAAGCAGTATGATATAATACTTGTCTTTGTCTGACTTACATCACTTAGGGTGATAATGTCTAGGTCCATCCCTATTGCTGGAAATAGCATTATTTCTTTCTTTTTTATGGCTTACTAGTTTTCTTTCTTTCTTTTTTTTTTTTTGGCTTACTAGTTTTCCATGATGTAAATATTCCACATAAGATGCAATTTTTAAGTGTACTCTGATCTATGAATCTTTTATTTTAAGCCTTCTGGGTTTGCTGTAGTTCAGAGAGAAGCCTTTCCAGTTCTGAGCTTCTTGAAAAGTCTCTTGGGATTTCTTTTTGACTTTCGTGGATTCATTGTCTTCCATTAAATGTTTGAACCTTTGGGAATTTCTGCTTGTATAAAGTCTGAGGATTGTATTGAACCTTATTTTTCCCTGTTGGAGACACACTTGGTGCAGTCTTTTCATTGTATAAACATAGAGGTTAGTCTTTCATTTCAGAGGAAATGATGGAATGTCACTTTATTGAGTACTAGCTAAAAGTCTCCTTTGTTTCACTTAGGTTTCTGATAGTTGTGAAGAAGCAAAAGACCTGTTGTGCAAAAACCACATGCTGCAGCATGAACTTGCCATGCTAAGACTGGAGACAGTTGCACTGAAACATCAGCACCGAGAAAAGGAAGAGGACATGGAAATTCTCAAAGTAAAGAATGATGATCTTCAAATGGCAATAAAACTGAGTGAGGAAACGTTGACAAAGACTATATCCCACTATACAGGCCAGCTTAATGCTCTGACAGCTGAGAATAGAATGCTAACCTTTAAGCTGCAGAACGGAGAAGGCAATGGCACCCCACTCCAGTACTCTTGCCTGGAAAATCCCATGGATGGAGGAGCCTGGTAGGCTTCAGTCCATGGGGTCGCTGGGTCGGACCTGACTGAGCGACTTCACTTTCACCTTTCACTTTCATGCATTGGAGAAGGAATGGCAACCCACTCCAGTGTTCTTGCCTGGAGAACCCCAGGGACGGGGGAGCCTGGTGGGCTGCCGTCTATGGGGTCGCACAGAGTCAGACACGACTGAAGTGACTTAGCACTTAGCACAAGCTGCAGAACGAAAAAGAAAGTAAGCAAAGACTGGAAACGGAAGTGAAATCCTACCGTTCTAGACTGGCTGCTGCCTCATGCAATCATTATCAAGGTCAGATGTCGGGGGCCAGAGCGAGGAATCCCACCGTGAGTCACGTGGCAGACTCAGATGGCAGAGCAATTTGAGTCTTCGGATTTCTCCCTGGTTTTTCCTGAGCATGTACTCCAAAAAATAAGAATTTGTCTGTTTTCCCACTATTTTCTGACAGTTTCTCAGAAAAAAGTCAATTCAGAGCTTTAGTTTCCTGCATTTGAAAGGAGGTTTCAGCCCAACCCCCCTTTGATAATGCTCTAGCCTGCCTGCAGGATGCGTACAGTGGCGCATGTGATTGTTTGAGGCCTCCCGACCTCCGGAGGCACAGGAAGCTTAAAACATCCTAGGATTGTAGGGCCTTCCGAGGAGTCATAATCATTAAAATAGGACTGATTAAAGGTTTCATTTGTTGAGCCAATACTTGCTGCAAAATTTTTATTTGTAAGATATAGTTGGTATATAGAAAAACAGGTAGTAGACCTGGTATTAGTAATATTAGATCTTTGAGTTAAGTACTTTCTTTGTTATAACCCACTGCACCTTTTTTCTACATAAATGTAACTTTATTTAGTATTTTGAGGGTAATGCAGAGTAAAGAAAAAACACTTCTAGGGAAAAGGAGTTTTCTGGTTGATAGACAATTACCCAGGAAGAGAACCATAAAAATGTTAACAGGCCTCTTGGCCAGAAGATAATGCAAACCACCTGAGACCTTTTGTATACTGGAGGGTATGCAAATAGAAAGCCTGGTTTTTGGGCTGCTAATGCTGATCTCTATGTACAATCAAAAAGGTGTAAAAGGCCCTTCTAATATAATAGAGGTGGGCCAGTCCTTGGAAGGGCCAGTCCTTGGAAGGGGCTAGTTATTGGAAGGACTGGTTTCCCCCCGTGTCTCCTATTTTCTCTAATTTCTGGCTGAATTCCCATCTAGGGCGTGGAGGCTCACCATGTCTACTCACCTGTCCCGGCTGCTAAGATCTGTAAGAGAGAGGGCCCAGGGAGGGGCACTCTCTGATATTCAGACGGATGCCGGTGGCCTAACATAGATGGTGCAAGCTCCTTGTTTGGAACTTCATTGGCTTTCCACGTAAACCAAGTTATTCAGCCTTCTTTTCTCCACTTAATTTTCCTACTGTACTATTTCTTCCTAATCTAATCTTATATTTCTAAATAAATAAGTGTTTTCCTCGCCTATCTGTCTCCCCTTTGAATCACCCTGGATCCACCGGGGTTGGACCCTGGCATTCAGACACCAGAAAGGGATCTGGAACTTGCCTTCCCGAGAGCAAGAGACAAGTGGTTATGCTTGCAGGACAAAATCAAGTCTGATGTGGCTAATCTAAAAGATAAGGCCGAGATGCTTTCCCAGCAACTCTCTACAGTGGAAAGTAAACTCAATAAGCTGAAAATCAAGCTGCAGCACACGAGAGATGATCTTAGAGAAAAGACTTTGATGATAGAACGTGTCCAGAGAGACCTAAGCCAATCAGAGTGTCAAAAGCAGGAAATTGAACACATGTATCAGAACGAACAAGCCAAAGTGAATGAATACCTTGGAAAGCAGGAATCCTTAGAGGAGAGATTATCTCAGCTCCAGAGTGAAAACGTGTTGCTCCGACAGCAGCAGGAGAATGCACGAAGCAGAGCCGACAATAGAGAGAAGACAGTCATAAGCGTCCAAGACCAGCCTCAGCAGATCATGAGAGAACTGCAGGCCGAATGCGAGAAGTGAGGTCTGATGGAGGAAAGAAACAAGCAGTTAATCAAGGAATGTAATCATTTAAAAGAGAGAATGTGTTAAGTACCAAAAAGAGAAAGCAGAAAGAGAAGTGAGTATCCAGAAGGAGAATAATTCTCAGACTTCCTGAAAGAAAGTTCACAGTGATTCTTGATTCTGGCTAAATGTTGAATCTAGTTGAGTATAAAAAACACACAGACTGTGAATCTGTGGTCTCTAAACCAGCCTAAAAACATACCTTGTATCCAGCAAATAAAAATTAGACTGAAGAAATGCTTTACTTTGAGTAGGGACATCGTGTTGTTTATGAAATGTTAAGAGATTTAGTTCTAAATTGTTAACATAGACAGTTCAGTTCAGTTCAGTTCAGTCGCGCAGTCGTGTCCGACTCTTTGCGACCCCATGAATCGCAGCACGCCAGGCCTCCCTGTCCATCACCAACTCCCGGAGTTCACTCAGACTCACGTCCATTGAGTCCGTGATGCCATCCAGCCATCTCATCCTCGGTCGTCCCCTTCTCCTCCTGCCCCCAATCCCTCCCAGCATCAGGGTCTTTTCCAATGAGTCAACTCTTCGCATAAGGTGCCCAAAGTACTGGAGCTTCAGTTTTAGCATCATTCCTTCCAAAGAAATCCCAGGGTTGATCTCCTTCAGAATGGACTGGTTGGATCTCCTTGCAGTCCAAGGGACTCTCAAGAGTCTTCTCCAACACCACAGTTCAAAAGCATCAATTCTTCTGCGCTCAGCCTTCTTCACAGTCCAACTCTCACATCCATACATGACCACAGGAAAAACCATAGCCTTGACTAGACGGACCTTAGTCGGCAAAGTAATGTCTCTGCTTTTGAATATACTATCCAGGTTGGTCATAACTTTTCTTCCAAGGAGTAAGCGCCTTTTAATTTCATGGCTGCAGTCACCATTTGCAGTGATCTTGGAGCCCAAAAAAATAAAGTCTGACACTGTTTCTACTGTTTCCCCATCTATTTGCCATGAAGTGATGGGACTGGATGCCATGATCTTAGTTTTCTGAATGTTGAGCTTTAAGCTAACTTTTTCACTCTCCTCTTTCACTTTCATCAAGAGGCTTTTTAGTTCCTCTTCACTTTCTGCCATAAGGGTGGTGTCATCGCATATCTGAGGTTATTGATATTTCTCCCGGCAATCTTGATTCCAGCTTGTGCTTCTTCCAGTCCAGCATTTCTCATGATGTACTCCGCATAGAAGTTAAATAAGCAGGGTGACAATATATAGCCTTGACGTAGTCCTTTTCCTATTTGGAACCAGTCTGTTGTTCCATGTCCAGTTCTAACTGTTGCTTCCTGACCTGCATACAGATTTCTCAAGAGGCAGTTTAGGTGGTCTGGTATTCCCATTTCTTTCAGAATTTTCCACAGTTTATTGTGATCCACACAGTCAAAGGCTTTGTCATGGCCCATAAAGCAGAAAGAGATGTTTTTCTGGAACTCTCTTGCTTTTTCCATGATCCAGCAGATGTTGGCAATTTGGTCAATGCATCTACTTATCGTCAAATCATAATTTGAGACTCAAGTGGTGAGCTTTAGCAAAAGTATTCTTGATTTAATCTTCCCACTGCTATTTATGATTTACTTAACATTCTTACAAACCATTTGCTCATAATGCTCATTTTAAGTATCAGTTACTATCATTTGAATACAAGCTTGTCCTCTAAAAATGAAGGATGTCAGGATTCATTAGCAGCAGGAATGGAGTGAGTCATGGAGAGGGTTGTAGGGGCTGTGGTCTGGAGGCAGGTGGAGGCCAGGTTACCAAGGCTCCTTGAAGGCCATGGGAGCAACATCATTTTTTAAATTTCATTTTTCTTTTGTATTGGAGTATGGTTGGTTTACAATTTTGTGTTAGTTTCAAATGTACAGCAGATTGATTCAGTTATAGGTGTATGTATATCCATTCTTTTTCAGTTCCTTTTCCCAGGTAGGTGACTACAGAATATTGAGGGGTTAGCCAAGGGCAAAGTGGGGAGGAAGGATAAATTAGGAGTTTGGGATTAACATAGACATACTACTAGATGAAAAATAGATAACCACAAGGGAATGGCCTCATTTTTCTGCTGAGGTAGGAATCTATTGGAAAGATCTGAGCACTGGTTGAAATATGTGAAGATCTCTGAGTAATCAAAGCTTCTAATAAAAAAGGAAAGGAAAATGTTTCCACATTGTGGAATTTGCCATCACTTTTCCCACCTACACACTCATTTCTTTCTGGACATGAGGTGGTGAAGCTCTGCAGATTTACTGGGGGGGGCGGGCAGGGCGTGGACAGCAGGGCCACATCCTTTGTCTGAGTAACTTAATATCAGGAAGGCTGGAGGGTGGCCCCTTCTTTGTCTGTAACCAGATTCAGTGAGGAGGATAAAGAAGGTGAGTTTGCTGTCTGTGGTGATAGTTTTCAAAGTCCATATGTTGGAGTTACCTAGTATTAACATAACATAATAGTAAAGTGATTTGATAAACTCAGTAAGATAGCATTTTATTAGGCTGTTGTGAGACAACTTCAACAAGAACTGGATGACGCTGTAAAAAAGCAGTCTATGTCGGAGGCTCCACTGAAAGTCATGTTATTGTGCTAAGTTAGAAGCTGAGGCACAGGATTTGAAGAACAGTTGTAAACTACTACAGCTATGTCAACTCACAAATCGTGTATGTATGAAATTGAACATGTGAACAGTTAACATGTAGGATAAAGTGTTTTAGGACACTCGTTTTCATGGTCCGCTTTCTTCCGTATTTTTGTTATAAGTAACTTACTACAATTTTCTTATCTTTATAATGTACTCATTTCTTCAACTCTGACTTTCATCCCGCCATTTGCATTATATTACTTTTTTCTTATATTATTTACCCTTAGGAAAGTTGAGAATTGTGCCTCATTATTCACACAAGTTGAGAGTGTTTTTTTTCTTTGAAACAATACTTTTTTAAGTGATAGCTGTATTACCATGATGAGGCAAGCCAGGTTAAAATCAAAGGATAATATTAGTTTAATGGAACGTTCAGAAAATTATCATTTCTCATCTTGCCTTTTGTGAATGGCTGTAGAGTTCTGTATATATTTATTTCATGGATTTCAGAATAACTTGTGCAGAAAGGGTATTATACAAACCAGCTGAAGTTTAGGCATTGCCTTCTTTCCTATTTTAAGGATATTGTAAAAGCATGGAGGTACTCAGATGGTGTAGAATACATACATCCAAACTAAAGAATTAAGAAGATTATCTGGATCCTGCCATTGGATTTTTTTTTAAAGCTATTGAGATATAATTGATGTATCATAGAATTCACCCACTCAACGTGTAGTTCAGTATGTCTCAGTCTAGAGAGGTGTAACCAGTGACTACGGTCAATTTTAGGGCATTTCCATCAGCCCCCAAAGACACCCTGCATCCCTGAGCCACCACCCACGGCCTCCTATCCCCCTCAGCCCAGGAAACCCCCAGTCTAACATCTGTCTCTCTAGACAAGCCTGTCCTCGATATTTTATATAATTGGAATCATGCAGTATGCTCCTTTGGGGATAGGTTTGCTCATTTGACGTCATGTTTTCACAGTTCATCCATGTGATAACAAGTATCAGGTCTTCCATTTCTGTGGGTTGTCAACAGTAAGCTAAGCCATGTATCCATCAGCACTTGATGGAGCTCTGGGGTTGTTTCCGCTTTGGGACTATTAATAATGCTGTTGTGAACATTGATTTCGAGGATTCTGTGTGCACATGTTTTTATTTCCCTGTGGTTGGATCTTATCCTCAGAGTTAGCTGGCTGATTTCACCTTTTCTTGGCCCTTGCTCAGACTGTCTTTTCTGTCTTTACAGTTTCTTTTCCTCTTGGGTAGTCCTTCATTATTTCAGATCTGGCGCCCAGTCTCTCCTCCTTCATGGAGCTTTCGTGACTGTCCAGCTCTTTGAGCCTTTTCACATCAGCGCTTGTTACCTAGTCTCTGAGGACCAGTTTAGCCCCTAGTTTTACACTGTTGACATTTCTTCCATGAGGGGGAATCTTGGCTAAGTATACATTGGTGTAACGGAATATTTATTGATGTGCACAGCACTTGTCTTGCATAAATGGACAGTAACAAAAGATTACAAGAATGAGGCAATTTTTGTTGTTGCTGTTCAGAAAAATGTGTGGATCATCTCTGTAAACTGTTAGGAAATGGATTTCTTTAACTTTGCAAATAATTCCCTTTGGAATGCAATTCAAATTAGCCAAAAGTATTTGTACTTCAGAAAAAGGCTTAAGGGATTAGAATCCATATTTACAAGATTTATTAATTGGAGTCTTATTCTCACAGTCTTCTTTTGGGAGGGACTTATTAACTTAGCCCTAGATAACTCAATACAGTATCCCCCAAACTTCTTTAAAATCCTGGGACATTAAGATGAGGGGAGGAGTAAGAGACATTCTACTAAGAGGTGACTTGTAGTCATTTTATGAGGAAAGATAGAAAAATATTATTGTAGAACAATAAAAGAGTGTAAAATCCAGTGCAATTGTTGTGTGACAAAGATGACAGTGAAGAATATATTTTGTGACTCTTGGTGGTTTGAACTTCTTTCTCGATTCTCTGAGTAATCCCTGGTCCTACAGTCTACAATACAGATACCATCATATTTATTTGATCCTCAGTTTGAGTTAGGCTGTGCTCAGTCCACTTTCTTCATTAGCAAACAGTATCGTTTTAGTGATTTTCCAGCAGAGCTGGAAACTGCATCTTCAAAATGTCTGCACCTGGATGTAAAAAAATCAAGTTTTTCAACAGGAGTTGTTATCTATGAAACTAATGCAGAAGAAATATAAAAAACTAGAGAGAAGAAAAAGAAGTTGGAGCAAGAAGCAGTGACCCTCAGAAGCCACATAGAAGTGAATGTGGTGGAGCACAGGCCAGCAGAGCAGCATCAACAGGAGACTGCAGACAGTGCCAGCCGGGAGCTTGCAGAGAAATAGAAGGAAGACAGCCTGTCTCTGCAGGCTCATGTGCTGGTCTCTCATGTGCTTGAATTCACTTTCACTGCACATTACATCTTGGATCTATACAGCTTACGTGTTTCCTCTGCTTCCCTTAGAGCAGGTAGTTTTGTAGATTTCTAGAAGGAAGGGGGCACTTGTTTTCCCTTTAAATATTTCAGATTCCATCACAGTTATCACTAAATTGACCTTTCAGAATGATTCTCACTAGAGATCCTTTTACTTATAAGACCAATTGGTAAAAAACAAGACCATTAGAAAGAAAAGAGAACACTGTGCCATCCTCTCGAATTATTCTTAAGTCGTCTTGTTCAATTTTCCCCTTCTATGGGACATAGTTCGGAAACTAACACTTATGAGAGAATCCTTCTCGCTAAACATCTTCAGAATTAAATCTTGCTGGCACATTGTTTTCTTGTATATAATTTTCTCACCTTTCTGTGTTTTTGTTAAATGGAAAAGTTTAAAGAAAATTAAAGATGTGTTCTCCTTATTAACATTTGACTCAAACTACTTCCTCCATTTGAACAGGATCCTCACCTAGAAATCAAAATAAAGTCTCAGAAGTACATATTTAGGCCAGGAGCTTTTAGGGGAAAAGATAGTCATCTTGTGGGTCATTCTGAGGATTATGGGTCATTCCCTAATTCTCTGAAATTATGTGTACTTGATAGACTGATATTTATGTACTTTCTATAGATTAAATAGCATTCCATATATATGTTGTCTGTTATCTATAAGCAGAATAAGTAGGAATTCATTTTCTTTTTTTTTTTAATGTGATTTTCTTTTTCTACTGAGGTAATCTTCAGGTTAGGTCTAGTCTCTAAAAGTATTATTTAAAAGTCACATTTAATAAGTTATAAACATATAACTTGTTTATCTTAAAGATAAATATTTGACTTATTTCAGATGCAGCAGGAGTTGGACCAAGAGCATAGCTTGAGAACTAAGAGAAGGTATGTTGCCAAAATGTATGAATTAAATTTAGACATTGATTTCTGAAATACACTGTAAACAATAAATGGCATCTCTTTCCATTTTTTGGATAACAGATGCTATGTTAAATGTTTTTTTATACATAGCTAATGAAAATGTGAAAGCATGAGCAGTCATAGTGAAAAATATCCTTCTTCATTTATTCATCATGTACCATAGCTTGAAAAACAGTCTCGGAAGGTCTGTGTATTTCTTGTTATTTCTAGCTGTATCCTTCTTCTACTTCCTCCATCCCTTGGGGCTGTCTTCCTACACCCTGACACTATTCTCAGAAAACGTGGCGTTCATCAGCTTCTCACGTGTCTGCTAGTGGTTAAGGCTAGGAAACCCAGACTCAAGCAGTCACGTTTGTGTAGCTGTCACTTGGTGGGTGACGAAAATTTCTCTGCCACTAGATACGTCACCAGTTTATCTTTTACCCTCAGGAAGTGCTCCAAACACCCACGTCAGTTTGGGTCCTGCCAGAGTAGTTGCCTTGTCTCTTGACCAGCTTGCTCTGCCGCTCAGCTCTGCATCTGACCAGCCGGGCTCTGTAGGATCCCACACATTCGCTGGCTCGCCTCCAGTTTCTGTACGCACTTCTTCCCTCTGTCTCTTGTACTTTTTCCTGTCCTTCAGGTAGCTACATACATGTCACCTCCACCAAAAAGCTGGCAGTATTGACACAAAGCTGGCTTCCCCTCCTCAATGTTCCTTGTGCCATCTTTTATATCTTAGTATTTGTGACTCTGTATGGAAATTGCCTGTTTGTCTGTTTTTCCAGTTTAGGGCATATCATTTTTCAGGGTGGACTGGGTCAGCTTCATCTTGTAATTCCAGTGCTTGTCACAGAGCCTTTGCATAAATATATGAGTATTCATCAATTCACTCAATTGCATGAGTATATGAATGAAGAATGAGAAAACCAGGAGCTCTGCTACTCAGCCCCACTGCAACCATAAGCAGATTATAAAATTGTAATCTTGATTAGTACTTTATGTTGTGTCATCTATAGATATATTTCAGTTTTCAGAATACTAGGAAAGGTCTCAGGTTTTTTGTTTCTTTGTTTTACTAATCTCAGTTAACCCAAGTATTTTAGGTAAAGAATATAATTCTTTCCTTTTCTTTCAGTTGATGCCCAGTTTGCATCTGATGCCTTTAGAGGGTCTTCTCGAGGATCTACAGATGGGTCGAATGTGCGTGATGACCTGCTTTTGTAAACAGAGAATAAGATACACAGATTTGGAAGGAAAGACACATGATTTAGAAACAGTAACGTTTCTCTCCTGGACCGTTTCCATGACATTTCATTGTTTCCCATTAAACATGATGAGAAAATCTTTATTAAAGGAAAATATCTTTGTATTATATGTGTATAATGGATATTTATATAGCATTTTAAGTGATGTTTCTCTGCATCTAACTTACTTTTTAGCAGATTTAAACATCAGCACTGTTGAGTTTTCCATATTCTAAGTGATAGTATTAGTCACTCAATTGTGTCTGACTCTGTGTGACCCCATGGACTGTAGCCCACCAGGTTCCTCTGTCCATGGAATTCTCCAGGCAAGAATACTGGAGTGGGGAACCATTCCCTTCTCCAAGGGATCTTCCAGATCCTGAGATCAAACCGAGGTCACTTGCATTGCAGGTGGGTTCTTTACCATTTGTGCCACCAGGGACACCCTTTACAAACTCAGACTGAGCTCTAATACCAGCTATTTAAACAGCACCCAGACAAGCAGACTTGTCATTAATATTTAGTGGTGTTGATTGATAGCATTTTTGTATTTTCTAGTTTTTATCACTACCTAGATATTTAGGTACTGCTGTTACGGCTTCCATCAATGTTTAGATGTGTTACAATTGTTAATAGTGGCATAAACTTACTATATGTAACTTTAAACACAGATTCATAGGCCTTTCTTCATGGAGAAATAAGATTTGCCTGAGTTTTTTCCTTTTAAATGAATTAACATTTTATAATTTTTATTCTTAATTAGAGGATAATTACTTTACAATATTGTGATGGTTTCTGCCAAACATTGACTTGAATTGGCCATAGGTATGTGTATGGCCCTTCCCTCTTGAACCTCCCTCCCCATTCGACCCCTCTAGGTTGTCACAAAGCACCAACTTTGGGTTCCCTGCATCATACAGCAAATTCCAAAATGACACATGTACCCCAGTGTTCATTGTAGCACTACTTACAGTAGCTAGGACATAGAAGTAACCTAGATGTCCATCAACAGATGAATGGATAAAGAAGCTGTGTATTATTCAACTATAGAAAGGAATCATTTGAGTCAGTTTTAGTTGACTTTTGATTTACTTTTGGAGACAGTGTTAAAATTAGAGAAAGTTCCTCTGAATAAATAAGATTTGCCTAAGACTTTTCACCTTATCTTTACCTATCTACCAATCTATCTATTTTTGCTTTGCTTTTTGGAAAAAGTCTTGGAAGACTTTTTTTTTTTTTTTGGAGAAAGCACCAGACAAACAGACATTATCACAAAACTCCCCTAACTCCCATATATCCTCCTAAGGTACCATTTATCCTTCCTAAATGTTATTTGTTCTCCCATAAGTGCCTCGCCCAAGTCACCTGTTATTTAGAAGATGCCTTTTTCCCCTACTCCCTATCATTTATTAAGTAGTATATCAACTCCCAGGAATTCCATTAATTCTGAAGAAGCTGACGTCAAACATTCTATGAAGAACTACAAGACCTTCTGGAACTAACACCCAAAAAAGATGTCCTTTTCATTGTAGGGGACTGGAATGAAAAAGTAGGAAGTCACGAGATACCTGGAATAACAGGCAAATTTGGCCTTGGAGTCCAAAATGAAGCAGGGCAAAGGCTAACAGAGTTTTGCCAAGGGAATGCACTTGTCATAGCAAACACTCTCTTCCACCTACAGAAGACAAGACTCTACACATGGACATCACCAGATGGTCAATACTGAAATCAGATTGATTACATTCTTTGCAGCCATTCAGGTATGACCTAAATCAAATCCCTTATGATTATACAATAGAAGTGACAAATAGATTTAAGTGATTAGATCTGATAGTGTGCCTGAAGAACTATGGACAGAGGTTCGTGATATTGTACAGAAGGCAGTGATCAAGAACATCCCCAAGAGAAAGAAATGCAAAAAGGCAACATGGTTGTCTGAGAGGGCTTACAAATAGCTGTGAAAAGAAGAGAAGCAAAAGGCAAATGAAAAAAGGAAAGATATTCCAAAGAATAGCAAGGAGAGATAAGAAAGTCTTCCTCAGTGATCAATACAAAGAAACAGAGGGAAACAATAGAATGGGAAAGACTAGAGATCTCGTCAAGAAAATTAGAGATACCAAGGGAACATTTCATGCAAAGATGGGCACAATAAATGACAGAAACGGTATAGACCTAACAGAAACAGAAGATATTAAGAAGAGGTGGCAAGAATACAAAGAAGAACTGTACAAAAAAGATCTTCATGGCCCAGATAACCACAAAAGTGTGATCACTCCTCTAGAGCCAGACATCCTGGAATGTGAAGTCACGGCCTTAGGAAGGAAGCATCACTACGAACAAAGCTAGTGGAGGTGATGAAGTTCCAGTTGAGCTATTTCAAATCCTAAAAGATGATGCTATTACAGTGATGCACTCAACATGTCAGCAAATTTGGAAAACTCAGCAGTGGCCACAGGACTGGAAAAGGTCTGTTTTCATTGCAATCCCAAAGAAAGGCAATGCCAAAACATGTTCAAACTACCACAAAATTGAACTCATCTCACACGCTAGCAAAGTAATGCTCAAAATTCTCTAAGCCAGGTTTCAATAGTATGTGAACCTTGAACTTCCAGATGTTCAAGCTGGATTTAGAAAAAGCAGAGGAACTAGAGGTCAAATTGCCAATATTCAGTGGATCATCAAAAAAACAAGAGAGTTCCAAAAAAAAATCTGCTTTATTGACTACACCAAAGAGTTTGACTGTGTGGATCACAAAAAAACTCTGGAAAATTCTGAAAGAGATGGGAATACTAGGTCACCTGACCTGCATCTAAGAAATCTGTATGCAGGTCAAGAAGCAATAACTGGACATGGAACAACAGACTGGTTCCAAATCAGGAAAGGAGCACATCAAGGCCTTATAATGTCACCCTGCTTATTTAACATACATGCAGAGTACATCATGCAAAATGCTGGGCTGGATGAAGTACAAGCTGGAATCAAGATTGCTGGGAAGATATCAATAATCTCAGATATGCATATGACACTGCCCTTATGGCAGAAAGTGAAGAAAAACTAAAGAGCCTCTTGATGAAAGTGAAAGAGGAGAGTGAAAAAGTTGGCTTAAAACGCAACATTCAGAAAACTAAGATCATGGCATCTGGTCCCATCACTTCACTGCAAATAGATCAAGAAACAATGGAAACAGTAAGAGACTTTATTTTTCTGGGCTCCAAAATCTCTGTAGATGGTGACTGCAGCCTTGAAATTAAAAGATGCTTGCTCCTTGGAAGAAAAATATATGACCAACCTTGATAGCATATTAGAAAGCAGAGACATTACTTAGCCAACAAAGGTCTGTCTGATCAAAGCTATGGTTTTTCCAGTGATCATGTATGTATGTGAGAGTTGGACTAAAAAGAAAGCTGAGCACTGAAGTATTGATGCTTTGAACGGTGGTGTTGGAGAACACTCTTGAGAGTTCCTTGGACTGCAAAGAGATCCAACAAATCAATCCTAAAGGAAATCAGTCCTGAATATTCATTGGAAGGACTGATGCTGAAGCTGAAACTCCAGTACTTTGGCCATCTGATTTGAAGAACTGACTAACTGGAAAAGACCCTGATGCTGGGAAAGACTGAAGGCGGGAGGAAAAGGGGATGACAGAGATGAGATGGTTAGATGGCATCACTGACTCGATGGACATGAGTTTGAATAATTTCCGGGAGTTGGTGATGGACAGGGAAGCCTGGTGTGCCACAGTCCATATGGTCGCAAAGAGTCGGACATGACTGAGCTACTGAACTGAACTGACCGATATCAACCCCAGTTGTAGTCACCCCTTACAGTCACATTTCTTTGTGAACCTCTGCATGTTATTGTTTCATTGCTCAGTCGTGTCCAACTCTTTGTGACCCCGTGGACTGCAACATGCTTTGCTTCCCTGTCCTTCACCATCTCTCAGAGTCCATTGAATCAAACTCACGTCCATTGAATCAAACATGCCTTCTAATCATCTCATCCTCTGTCACCCCCTTTATTCTGGCCCTCAGTCTTTCACAGCGTCAGGGTCTTTTACAGTAAGTTGATTCTTTGCATCAAGTGGCTGGAGTATTGGAGCTTCAGCATCAGTCTTTCCAATGAATATTCAGGGTTAATTTCTTTTAAGATTGATTGGTTTATTCTCCTTGCTGTCCAAGGGACTCTCAAGAGTCTTCTCCAGCACCTCAGTTTGAAAGCATCAGTTCTTCAGTGCTCAGCCTTTATGGTCCAACTCACACATGTGTACATGACTCCTGGAAAGCTTGAATAGTTTGCAGATTAATCTCCTGTCAGTTGCATCATTTGCAAATATTGTCCCCCATTCTGTGGGTTGTCTTCTCTCTTGTTTATGATATCCTGTGCTGTACAAAAGCTTGTAAGTTTAATGAGGTCTCATGTGCTTACTTTTGTTTTTATTTTCATTACACTTAGAGGTGGGTCAAAAAAGATATCGCTATAATTTGTGGCAGAGAGTGTTCTGCCTATGTTCTCCTTTAAGAGTTGTATAATGTCTGTCCTTACATTTTGGTCTTTAATCCATTTTGAGTTTATTTTTGTGGATGATGTTAGGGAGTGTTCTGATTTCATTCTTATACATGTAGCTGTCCAGTTTTCTCAGCACTGCTTATTGAGGAAGCTGTCTTTTCTCCATTGTATAGTCTTGCTTTCTTTGTCCTAGATTAACTGACCACAGGTGCATGAGTTTCTCTCTGGACTTCCTTTCCTATCCCATTGATCTATGCAGTATATATTTGATTTTTGTGCCAGTACCACTGTTTTGATTACTATAGCTTGTGGTATACTCTGAAGTCAGGAAGCCTGATCCTTTCAGCTCCTGCTCTTCTTTCTCAAGATTGTTTTGGCTCTTCAGGGTGTTTTGTATTTCCATACACACTGTAAAATTTTTTGTTCTAGTTCTACGAGAAACACCATTTGTAATTTGATACAAATTGCATCAAATCTGTAGATTGCTTTGGTTAGTATAGTTATTTTTGACAGCAGGAAACAGTTTATTCAGAGTGGTCTAGGTATGTGGTGGCCACCTTGAATCAAATCAGATTCAATCAGATTCATTAAATCAGATCTGATTTTCCCAGCCTGTGGCTATTTGTGTCCTGCAGAAGGCACCAAATGACTGACCAGGGCTCTGATGCTTTGGGAAACGTGAGATATAATTCTAAAAGGCCAGCATCTTAAAGCATTCAGTGGTCTGTCTGTGACCCTTCCTTTTGCTTCATTTGAGTATAATGTGGGTCAAAAGGAGAAGTGAAGTGAAGTTGCTCAGTCGTGTCCGACTCTTTGCAACCCGTGGACTATAGCGCACCAGGCTCCTCCGTCCATGGGATTCTCCAGGCAAGAATACTTGAGTGGGTTGCCATTTCCTTCTCCAAAAAGGAGAAGCAGACAGGAAAATGGTTGCCTCTCCTGGCATGTGATAATATTGTGGAATATAAAATGTGAGTCAAACACAGAGACAGCCCATTCAAACAGCACCTAAACACAGAGCTTGTATGGGAACTTGTGTGTGTGTGTGTGTGTGTGTGTGTGTGTGTGTGTGTACTTGTGCTTATGAGAAAGATTAAAAGTAAAGAATGGAAGTGATAAAACATACTTTTTTAAAAAAAAGGTAAAGAGAAAATATTGTAGAAAAACCTATATAAAAAGAATAAAAAAGTGGGTCATGAAAGAGAGAGAAAGAGAGAAAGGAGAGCTCAAGGGGACATGAAACCAGGGAAGTTGGATAAAAGTACTGCCACAGGAGCTCCAGGAGGCAAGATCCTAGTCCTCTCTTTCTTGCAGTTCTAATAATAGTTGAATTTCAAATGACTGTCATACAGGTAGAGGACAAGAAGAAACACACCAAGTCATCTGGAACCAATTCAGTGGAATTCTTTATTTCAAAGACTCTATAAGTTCTCTGCATTATATTTTACATATATCTTACATACTATATTTTACATATTATATGTTTATATTATCTATATAATATATATATATATATAATATGTATATATGTGTGAATGACAATGTCAGGTGGCAAGTTTTGAATTTTCAGTGATATCAAAGAGCGTGAGCCAGGAATTTAGGAGGAAGTTGCATGAAAGTGAGCTGGTGTGGTCGGGAGGGAAGACTAGGGCGGGAGGCTGGGACATGGCCTGGGCCCTGACTGATGGGAATGAACAGGATATTTGAGATGAATGAACAGAATTCGCTTCCTAGAATAGTTGTTAAGCAAGGATGTTATGAACATCCATAAACCTACAGTAAAGATGGTAGAGTGGCAAAGGGATTAAAAGAATAATCTTGTTAACAGCCTTCAGAGGAGTTACAAGGATGAGAAGCCAGAAGTTCCCAGTTTAGCAACATCATCTTGTTTTTTCAGTGTTCTTGCATCAATTGTACCATATTTTTTTTAAAATTTAATAAGTTGGTAAATGGTAGGAAAGCTTGACATGACATATTGATTGCATGCTTTCACAAATCCATATTTATATCATCCAGCTGCTTTAAAGAGTTAAAATTATGATCATAAGACACATGAAGGGCATAGACAATAAGCATCTTAAGAAGAGGATCAAGATGATTTGAAACCAAAGGAGGAAGATTAGTGTAATTAAAAGTTGCTGCTGCTGCTGCTGCTAAGTCACTTCGGTCATGTCCAACTCTGTGCGACCCCATACTTCTTGTTTAATAAAGCTGTATTCCTTAAGATTTACACTTAGACATATTATTATTTGAGGGTGTATTTTGCCTACCTCATTACACGGAAGATAAAAAGAAAATATTTAAGCCAAATTTGTCCAGGAGGTTTCATTGAGCATGTAGAATATCCTGCTCACAGACCCGCTGTGGGCTGTTTATTCCCTGGCACTTCCCTGCAGGTTTCTCTGAACCTTAACATCTAGAACCCATGACCTGAAGTGCTGAGAGCTCTCCCCCTTCACCTGTAGGCAAACCATTTGATTTCTGCTCCCCTTGTCTTCCCATAAAAGGGAGTTTCGGAGGATAATTTCCCAGGAAATCTCCAGTGGTTTTCAGATCAAAGACTGGTTTCGATGCCTTATCTCATTCCTTCCAGCTGTTTTGAGTTCTGTTCTCCTCGGTTAGCAGAAGCTTTTTTTAAAAAGCATTGGTTATTTTGCAGCTTCACAGGTGAGAGCAGAGGCTTCCCAAGGGCCAATCCATTTCCATTTGAGGCTGGATCAGTCATCCACGTGGTTGGCCTCTGGTTCTCATCAGCTGTCTTCTTCTGTGTAAAGACAGTGTGCAGAGTGAAGGTACAGGCAGAAACGTTTCATGGTTCCTGTGTTCCAAGAACAGAGATGCTCCACTAGCTCACTCTTGAACCTTGTTCCTAGCAGGTACGACAGATTTGTTTGAGTTCTGAGCTTCTGTCAGAGTGAAGAGTCTGATTGGATCTCTGTGCTAACCAAAGTGTTCAGCACTGATTTCTAACTTGAAGTCCTGGAGTCTTCCTGGAGGAAAATAGCAGGGATTGTTCTTGTGTGTTGTCTGTGGTGGTGTCTTAGATCAAATGCCTGCGAAGTTCCAAACTGGGACCCAAGTCAGGTGACCCAGCCCTCTTTCCCATGTAGTGAACAGCGTCAGGGATGTCTCTCCCCAGTGGGTACTTGAACTGTGTGTTCTCATCTTCATCATGGTAATGTAGCGAACTCTTCGTGCTTGGCAATGAAAAGATGGACAGTTCAAATCAGATTATAATGCACGTGGCTCTGGATGCAATAAAGACAGTCATATGATGAGACAGTCTCTTTCTCACACACACATTCCACTCATATATGTTTGATTTTAGTTGTACTCTGCAACTACTTATACTCCTCTCTTGACTTGGCCCACACCATCATGGACCAGAGGGCACAGAAAGACAGCTAGGGAGGCACCAAACTGACCCTCCACTGCTGGTTATTGGAGAGCTGGTCACCAGGCTTCAAGTTCATGACTGCAGTGGGTGCTGCCCCTTCATCAGTAGCACAGAAACTTCCCTGTTGTACCAGAACGTCCATCTAAAAACGGGTAACATCAGACAGAAGACTGGGGCAGAGGGTAACACTGCCCTAGCAGGTTAACAGCCCTTGAAAACCAACCAATCTCAGGTACCCTGGAAACTAGGGAGGCCTGTAGCTGTCACGAACAGGTCAGACCACATAGATCTCGTAGGAGGCTCAGTCTGGCACTCTGGGGATCAGAGCAGATGATTTTAAGTCTCTTTCTATATAACTGTGTGTTCTTTGGGAGAAAAGATTGGGGTGGGGCAGCAAACTGGTTTCAAAAGTCTGCACTAAAGAAAGTTAAACAGCTTTCTTTAGCCTTTAATATTCTGGTTTGATTGCAAATCTCTAAGAGGGGGAAATAAAAGGGAGTTTTCCCAAATGTTTTTCAACTTAGATTCCATCTTCACTGAGAATCACACATTTCAATATACACAAATGCCCCCCTGCCCCGCACCCCAACCCAGTTTGGAGAATGGCAGCTAGAGAGGTCAGGGAATCCCCCACTTCCAGGGTTGCCAGTTCTGTGGAGACTCAGCTCCCAGGTCAGTGGGAATCACCTCCCAGACAGTCTGCAGGTGGAGGGCCTTCGCAATTGGACCCCCACATGCTTGGCGGTATGTGAATGCTTGCTAAGGTTACATCAATACGTGGATTTAAAAAAAAAAAAAATTGAAGATCCACAGCCTGCCTGTGCACCCTTTCCAAAGGTTGCTCTGCCGAGAGCTGAGGGGCAGCTGAGGGTCCCAGGTGGGCGGAGGGTCTTGCTTTCTACAAAGACCTCTCCATAAAGGTGAGACCTGCCTCTCTTTGCTTACTATGATGAGTTTCTCCAGGCCCACACATCTCCCAGGTGCCAGGTAAAATGTGTTTTTTTGAGAAAGTGAAAGAGTCTGTTAATTTAGCATTAAATCTTTTTGCAACTCAGGTGATATCTAATACTTTGCTTTCATGAAAATTGAGGGAAGACCTAATGGAGCTATCAGAAATTAGATCATTAAAAATCATCTTGATGATAGACCACCCTATCAGAGGGAGCTCAGTAACGGACATTGCTGTGATAAAGTTCCTTTCATGTTCTTGTTCATTTTCATGAAAAATGTTTCATAGTGTGTACAACAAACATAACAACAATAATTGTAAAATGAGATTAATGTTGGTGAGGATTGCCATCTATTTTAGGAAATAGATGCATCTTAATTTAGTAAGTCTGATGAAAACTTTTTTCCAATAAAAATTTACTTTTTATATTTAATAATAAAATCCTGTGTGATAAATCACATATTAATAGTATCTATAGTGATAATTCAGTTTAGAATTATTCCTTTACTATCTAGAACTATTTGGCTACCGGATTTAAACATGACCTTCAAATTAAAATGTACAAAATTGAATTCAAGTTATATATATATTTTTGCTGCAGATAATTATGGATGATCAATGAAAGGATTTTAGGCAAAAAATGTATCAAATTAACATAAAATTATGTGAAGAAAGTAGAGTGGAAATACCAGTTTAAGGAGTAAATGAATAATTTTTGCCTACTAAAGATGAGCTTGTAGGTGTATATTAAAATGAATTATGGTAGATATCAAATTGCTGTGGTATTAGATTGTCCTGGAAACAGTGAAGAAGTCATATTAGGATTTTATTTTTAAAATTTCCTATTTCTGATTCACCAGAGATTATATCCAACAATTAAGTTTATGAAGAAATGGTTTAGATGTTAACTTCAACACGTGTGAAGAGACATATAGTGGTTTTTGTTTTTTTGTCAAATGATAGTGTTACTATGCATTTTGAAAGATGCACAAATGAATAATTTGAAGAGACATACAGTTTAAAGAATTACTTTAAGGGGAAACCAAGCAGGAAATTGAAGGTTTCTATATCCAACAGCACATAAGGAGAATGAAAAAATAGGGGTCCAGAAATGGCTCCCTTTGGTCTGGTTCAGGCTCTTGCCACACTTCCTCCCACTGCCCTCCTTCTAGTGCAGGATCCAGGTCTAACAGGTCCTCAGCTCCCAACTTAATATTCCACATTACCACTACTCTCCTCCTCCCACGTGTGGCACTCATTCCTTTCACACTTAATGGCAATCATGTTGACTTGGCCCTGGGACCACCTCATGGAACTATCCGGGGAGTCATCATCTCCTGGCCCACGCTCCCTGCCTCACTCTTGCCTCAAATCCCAGAAACCCTCAGACAATAGAAAGCCCAAGTCTAGGCCTAGGCTCTCAGCCCTTGTCCATCTATCATCATCTGAACGATTGCTATTAATTTGTGCATTTGCAGTTTTCAAAGTGCCTCCCTCTTTATACTTCCTCTTTTCCTTTTTGCTACAACCTGCTGTGATAGATGAAGGTAGAAGATGGGTGGATGGATGAGGTGGATGGATGAATGGATGGATGGATGGATGGATAGGTAGGTAGGTAGAAAGAAGAAACAGGCTCAGAGGATTTAAACGGTTTGCCTGTGACGACACAGCAAAGAGATGGTGGAGTTAGTATTTGGAAGCAGGTCACCTGTCTTCAGACTCTTCGCCTTTGCACGACATCACGGGCAAGTCCAAGGTCAAAGAAAACCAACTGGAATTTTCTGGGTCTGGGGTGGCCCACTCAGAAACCTTACTGATCGTATAACCCTAGAGAATGTGGTGGGTGTTCACACGTGGTCCTTATCTGATGGCTACCGTCTGGGGCCTTCACACTTCATCCAGGTTCTCTGTCAGACATTTGGAAAGGACTTACAGCAAGGCAAAATGAACACGTAAGTGTACTTCCATGTACATGGGACACAACAGGACATGATGATGTGGAGCTAAGAGAGCTGAGTATAAGCAAACATTCACATAAAAATGGGCAAGTTTTGCCGTGAGTGGTGTTTTAGTCTGGATAGTTGTACCAGAAATAAAACTTGGTTGGATGTCAAAACACCAGTCATCTAACTTTAGTTTTATTTTTAATTAAAGACACTGACTTTTAGAAACCAAGAGAAATACTAAACCCGTTTCAACTTACCTCAGAGTGCCCAAATTTATAGTTATTTCTGACTAAGTTGACTTCACCTATGCTTTTGTGTCATTTTTTGGAAAACTTTTGAGGATGCCTTTTTTTTTTTTTTTTTTTTTAGTGCATTCAGACATACAGTTTTTTTAAAAAAAGGCAATTACTCCGACTTTGTAGCTTTATATTTTATTCTTCAATGTGAGGTATTTCATTTGAGACAGCCCTTAAGAATGTTGTAAAGTTAGTTGGAATTTAGGGTCACAAAAATTCAGACACAACTTAGGGACTAAACAACAATTGAACAACAGAGTGATTGATTCCTTAGGACTTAAAGGAGTCAATCTGTAAGTCAGATACACAGTGAATAATTTTAGTTCACTTAGCACACACAGGACATCATTTACTAAAGAAAGCACTGTGGCATTATAAACAGCTGAAGGTTGCTCTCCAGGCTACCTGGAATTTCAAGCGTGCACATGGCCAGGAGTTCAGCAACCTAGACTTATTCTACCTGTCTCGTGGATTAGCTCCAGCTGTTTCCTTCTGCTGCTGCTGCTGCTGCAAGTCGCTTCAGTCATGTCTGACTCTGTGCGGCCCCATCCCTGCGATTCTCCAGGCAAGAATACTAGAGTGGGTTGTCATTTCCCTCTCCAATGCATGAAAGTGAAAAATGAAAGTGAGGTCTCTCAGTCGTATTCTCCAGGCAAGAATACTGGACTGGGTTGCCATTTCCCTCTCCAATGCATGAAAGTGAAAAATGAAAGTGAAGTCTCTCAGTTGTGTCCAACTCCTAGTGATCCCATGGACTGCAGCCTACCAGGCTCCTCCATCCATGGGATTTTCCAGGCAAGAGTACTGGAGTGGGGTGCCATTGCCTCCTCCGGTTTCCTTCTGAGCATAGATCCACTTGCTCAGTAGTCAGGCTCACTGTCAGTGACCAACGTGCATAGATTGTCCAGCAGGGAAGGGAGAAAGAGACCAGTGTAAATGACCAATCCTGGCATATAGGGCAGGAAAATCTATTTCTGTGAAACTTTGCTGTACAGGAGAAACAGCATCCAGATCCCTGGTGTCTACATATCAATAATGCTTCTGCTACTATTATTCAGTTCAGTTCAGTCGCTCAGTTGTGTCCAACTCTTTGAAACCCCATGAATCGCAGCACGCCAGGCCTTCCTGTCCATCACCAACTCCTAGAGTTCACTCAGACTCACGTCCATCGAGTCAGTGATGCCATCCAGCCATCTCATCCTCTGTTGTCCCCTTCTCCTCCTGCCCCCAATCCCTTCCAGCATCAGGGTCTTTTCCAATGAGTCAACTCTTCATATGAGGTGGCCAAAGTACTGGAGTTAGCTTTAGCATCATTCCTTCCAAAGAAATCCCAGGGCTGATCTCCTTGCAGTCCAAGGGACTCTCAAGAGTCTTCTCCAACACCACAGTTCAAAAGCATCAATTCTTCTGCGCTCAGCCTTCTTCACAGTCCAACTCTCACATCCATACATGACCACAGGAATCTTCCAAAGAAATCCCAGGGTTGATCTCCTTCAGAATGGACTGGTTGGATCTCCTTGCAGTCCAAGGGACTCTCAAGAGTCTTCTCCAACACCACAGTTCAAAAGCATCAATTCTTCTGCGCTCAGCCTTCTTCACAGTCCAACTCTCACATCCATACATGACCACTGGAACCACAGCCTTGACTAGATGGACCTTAGTCAGCAAAGAAATGTCTCTGCTTTTCAATATACTATCTAGGTTGGTCATAACTTTTCTTCCAAGGAGTAAGCTCTTTTAATTTCATGTCTGCAGTCACCATCTGCAGTTATTCTGGAGCCCAGAAAAATAAAGTCTGACACTGTTTCCACTATTTCCCATGAAGTGATGGGACCAGATGCCATGATCTTCGTTTTCTGAATGTTGAGCTTTAGGCCAACTTTTTCACTCTCCTCTTTCACTTTCAACAAGAGGCTTTTTAGCTCCTCTTCACTTTCTGCCATAAGGGTGGTGTCATCTGCATATCTGAGGTTATTG